>JAMPIV010020690.1:0-51071 GCA_024509875.1 Oreohelix idahoensis | reverse complement strand
GATGTGATTGGGTAGGTGTTTGGTTATGGTCTGGATCGGTTAGTGGTGGGGTTAGTTGGGTTGGTTGTGTGTGTGGGTATGAGTAAGGTTCACAGTTTCTTTTGATTTGAATAACAAATAAATGTTCCCTCCTTGAATTAAGGTAAAGTCACTTTCTAGAGGGGGGGTGTATTACACCAAAGATTGAGCTGCTCTGGCAACCGTCCCTCTTATCTTCTGTAGTGGGCGGCAGGAAACAGTCTTCCACTGCCACGCTTGCTTCACCGTGTTCTTGAGAAACCACACTGGTCGATATATTGACAAGGAGTATGCTACCAGCCTCTGGATTCAGCAAAAAAGCAAACTCAGACCAGGTGCTGCTTCAATTAGTAGTACCACGGTCCCTGAAAACAAGAAGGTTGTACCTCTACTTCAGAACCTCATTCGCTATAATCGCATATTTCACACACTGAAGCACAATACATAACAAACACTGAGTTCAGCGCGGTAGCCCAACTGTTAGCTTCTCATGTAACAAAATTCACAGTATTCCTATCCGCTAATGGTTACAACGCCTCTGCAATTCCAGCTTTATTTCCTTTCTATTTCAATAAGATAGGTGTCATTAGTTACTATTTGGCAATCCCATGCCGTTATAACTTCACTCCGACAAGTTTTGTTCAGGTTTGGAGCAATATCTAGGCTTTGCCTCATGTGTGCTAGACTGAACCACACACAATACATACATAAATTATCAATTTACACATTCAATTTTCATCTAAAAGATATCAAAATATGTCAAGCTTACCACAATTCAAGGAAATATTAAAAGTCAAATACGTTGACTGGCGATGAGTTATGGCACAATTCCGATCTGCCTCTGTCCCAGGCTTTCATTAGGAAAAATATGAACTGGATCATCAAACGCACATGCTTCTACACAGTTTAATTTCAAAAAGTGGCACTGAACAGACGCTCCTAATTGGACTATATCAACTGGTCTAGCCAATAAGGACCATGTTTACAAAAGCATTTGAAAAAATTTTACCTTCCTACGTCTCCCCTAACAACCAAAAATAGTATTTGCAGTCGACTAATCATGTTTCGCCTTACATATAATTCTAACCAATCAAATCGGATTTAACGTAGTGGCCTCATTCCCCTAAAGCAGTATCCAAACATGAGCAAATATGATCTGGTGCTGTCAGACACCACCCCTATAATATTTTAGCTATAATTTGTTAATTACTAGACTATGTGCATAACACTTAACATATTCTTTGTCAGCAAGTCCTACGGCACCCAAATATATAAATTTAATGGGGCTAAGTGGCTCCGTTCAAAATATGTATTCTAGGATAGTCGTGTATTTGTTTTTTTATTTTTTTTATCGATTTAGAACCGCCACCTGTCCTGCCTTTTCGACTGTTCTGTCAGACTAATGTCAGGATTTCAGACATAAAACAGTAGAATGTCATGTTTCCTAATAAGCATTAAGCATGTTTTCAAAACCTAACCGTGTATTGGTAGTGTTTTTTATCACTGTTTATTTGAAAAAAAAGTTAGTGCTTCATGCCTTACGCGTGGGATTGGCGTTACTATTAATCGCGAGACTGTGGTAGTATTGCATGCGTTCCTCCGTCTCTCTCTCTCTATCTCTCTCTTCTAAGTCCGTCTGTCTTTTCATTACGCAGTGTATATAATGACATTAATGCTAGTATTTTATCTAGGTCATTAAGCAGTGTGCGTATCTCAAGGTTTTCTAAGAAACACAGTACCGGTTTTATTTTTTTTGAAACGCGTGTAGTTGATGCAGTAGGCTTTACTAGTAAACGTGAAAGCGTTACAATTATGCAGACGAAGTAGAAAAAGGGGGATTTTTGTACGCCATTGTGACAGCACTGGTCTTTTACCATTCTTCTTTCCTTTTATTGAATTAATTCGTTAGGCTTTACATTTACTTTTTAATTTAGATATGTGGATTTAGAATGTTTCACGACAAATTCTCCCCACTTAAAACAGACGTTATATGTCAGTCTATAATTCTATATACACATAGAGAAATTTAATATTATTCCTGGGGCTTACGGTGATTTTCATCACACGGATGGCGGCTTAGAAAATCCGCTCCCAGGTTGGTTTTTCCAGAAATATACTCTATGCTGAATTGGAATGGCTGCAAAAGTAAGGACCATCTGAGTAACCTCGAATTTTCATGCCTAGCCTGCGCTAGAAACGACAAGGGTTTGTGATCCGTTTGCAACTTGAATGTCTTCCCATACAGATAAATATTGAATTTCTTTATCGCCCATATTACCGCAAGACATTCTTTTTCGCTAGTGGAATAATTGGTTTCAGTTTTATTCAACTTTCTACTAGCATATGCCACTGGGGTTAATTCCCCATTCAGTGCATCTGATTTCTGTAACAGGGTCGCGCCCAACCCGATATTACTGGCATCCGTTCTCACAATGAATTCTTGACTTAAGTCAGGTAATTTCAAAATAGGTTTGCTAGTGAGCTTTTCCTTCAGTTCCTGGTATGCCAATTCACATTGTGCTGTCCATGTAATTCGATCTGGATTTCCTTTGCGTGTCAAATCAGTTAACGGTGCACATATGGAATTAAAGTTTTTGATATACTTTTGGTAGAAACCACATAATGAGACAAAGGATCTCACGTCTTTCTTGGTTTGTGGTCTCGGGGCTTTCTTTAGTTTCTCTAAATTATTGGGGTCAGGGGTCATGTTTCCCTGATGGACTGTGTGTCCCAAGAATTCTAATTCTTTACATCCAACACAACATTTGGTTGGTCGGGCTGTTAAATTCGCTTCTCTAAGTCGATTAAACAGCATGTTCAGAGAGTCAATGTGTTCCTCAAATGTTTCTGTTGCTATAAGGATATCATCCATGAAATTTGTGATACATGGATTATTCAGGGGATCCAACAATTTTCTCATCATTCTAGAGAAGACACTAGGCGCATTCTTCAATCCAAATGGCAATCTGTTAAACTCATAGTGTCCCTCTGAGGTACTAAAAGCTAGGTATGGTCTAACCTCAGGCTTTACTGGAATCTGATAGTATCCTTTGCTCAGATCCACTTTTGAGAAATATTTAGCTTTATTTAGCCTGGCAAACAACTGATTTGTATCCGGCAATGGATCCACCTGACCTTCTGTGATAGCATTCAGTCTCCTGTAATCTATACAGAGTCTATGTTCTCCAGAGGGTTTCCTTAAGAGCACCACACTGGAACTATACGAAGATTCACTGTGTGAAATTATTCCCTCCTTCAATAAATAGTCTATCTCTTCCTTCAAGGCTTTCTCCTTAGCAAAAGGAATCGAATAGGCTTTCATACAGACAGGTGTGGGGTCTATCAGTTTCATATCATATTCCAATAAGTTTGTATGCCCCGGTCGGTCCGTTAACACCTCTGTATAATCATCTAGAACCTGTTGCACTCTCTCGTTCTGATTTTTCGTTAAATGAGTACTGATTTTCACCTGTGCCGCTGTCTCACAGGGATGTAATGGATATTCAAATGATGAAAGTGGTTCCTTTTTCATCTCCATTGCAATGGACAAGGTCAACAAGTGTGTCTCTTCCTGATTTTCTCTTCCAAATATTTCTTCAGGAGATTCACATGATAGATTTTTTCTTTCCCCTTCTTATCTATCTTATAATTGGTTCTAGACACCTTCTCTAGAACTGTATATGAACCTTGCCATCCAATTTGTAACTTATTCTGACTACCGGGTAGAAGAAGCAGTACCTTCTCTCCCACAGCCAAATCTCTGTCTTTAGCTTTCCTGTTGTAGTAGGCAGCATGTTTTTTCCTGGCTTGTCTCAAATTTTCATTGGCAAGTTTCCAGCCAGTTTTTAAACGAGTGGTCAGCTCATTCACATATTGGTATGAGGATGTAATATTTTCCTCTGCCTTTTCATCAGTCCACGTTCTTAACAGAGTACATATGGACTTTTAAATTCACAAACTTATTTCTCCAAGGCACTGTAGGTCCTTTCCACCGAAGCACTGTAGTGATGATTTTTCCTCCCAGATTTATCATTCACAAAACGACCGCTACCAATTTTTTTCTTGGGCTTTCTCCCCACTTAGAATTCTTGATGAGAGATTTCCTCTCTACATCTTCTTCCTCCAGTTTACATAAGTCCGATTGAGGGATTTTCGGCTTATCCTGGGGTAAGACATCTTTTTGCACTCTCTGCATAGTGGCCATTGTAAAACAGTCAATTGAAGATTGTCCGTGAAAAGGGGCTTCCCAATCCACTCGGTCCACTTTATTAAATTTATTTGTCTTTTCATTGTCAGGCCTACGTTTGCCCCATGGCGTATCCAGGTCCTGATCAATGTTCCCACTTGTGGGTGTTCCCTCATGTGCTATGCTACACCTTTCTACAAAATTCTCAATGTCCCACCTTGCCTTGGGCCAATAATAATTTTGAGCCACCTTTTGAATGATGGTACCTATTTTCTCATGGTCCCCATCTTGTTTCACATGTAAGCTCCTTATTAAGTCTGCCCTATACCTTTTAGGAAGTACCAGCTGTCCCTGACCTTTGGATCTAGTTCCAGTCTTCCGGTATATCAGGTTGTTCTTCATATAGAAGTCTCCTTTTCCTGAAGGTGTGTGACCATGGACAACTTCTAAAACAAGGCTTGAGGGTCTTATCCCCAGCCTGCGCCTTCCTCATCTCTTCTGGAGTGGTATTTAACATAATATCCTCCTCCTTTCTTGAGGTCGACCTGACCTGAAGGGTGGCCATTACTATAGGATTCCTTCTACAACGGTCAGTATCATGATTGTCCATCCGACAATTCTTACACCACCTCCTTTTTTGGTGCTTACCTTTGTTCTGATCTCTAGGATCAAATTTATTAAAGTTCTGTGGTGCCTTAAAATTATCTACCTGTTTCTTTTTATTACTTATTACCTCTGCTTGAGCTGCTTGATACCTTTCAGCAACATTTAGTAACTCACCCAGCCTCTCTGCACCTTGTTCCATGAGAAACTTTCTCAGTTCTGGAGTCATGGACTCTCTTAGTTGTTCTATAAGGATCATTTCCTTAAGATCTTGGGTTTTCCCCAGAGAAGTCCATTTCTCCAAGTATGTCTCTAACCGTGCAGAGAACTGGTGATAGGTTTCACCTGACAGTAGTTTAGCATTCCTAAATTTTTTCCTATAAAATTCTGCGTTCTTTTCATATCTTAACAAAAGAGCCTGCTTTAGCATGTCATAATTTTCTTGATCACCTCTGCTCATTTTGGCAAAAACTTCATAAGCTGCACCACGAAGCCCTTGTGATAACTTTAAGCTCCACCTTTCTCTCTCTAACCCATACGTGGTAGCTAACAGTTCATATCTATTTAGATAGCTCTCGATATCATCTTCTTTCTCAACAAAATGATCTAAATGAAAGTTTATAGCTGAGGTTGAGGCTCCCTGACTAGCAGTGGCATCAGAGGTAAAGGGACTGGCACCATTTTCAGGAGCATGGCCTTGAAACTCAAACTCTCTAAGTCGTAACTCATGCTCCCTTTGTAATCTCTTCTCCTCCTTTTCTGCTTCCCTCTCTGCAGTCTGTCTCTTTTCTTCATATTGGAGCCTTTTACTCTCTTTTTCTGCCTCCAATGCCTTAGCCTCTTTGTCAGCCTCAATCTGCAACCTCTTAATTTCTTTTTCAGCCTCTAACTTTCTTTCAGCCTCTTTTTCTAATCTTTTTTCTTCACGTTCAATAAATTTGTCACATTCAGTAGTGACATAAGCAATCATAACTTGCCCGTCCATTCCTAACTCTTTAGCAGCCTGCACAGCAGCAGATCGAAATTTTGCTAGGTCCGCCATTTTCTAACAGGTAAAGGTATACAATATTTAACTAAACAATTCAATCTATAAATAATTATCTAAGGACAACCACAGGCACTGAGAGCTCAACCTTATTTTTCCACCCAAGAATACCTTTTTAATTTTTATAATTTCCCGAAGTGAATTACTCCCAATATATATGCTAGGCGAAGGTTCAATATCCCGGACGAGCCCCCAATATCTGTGGTAAAGTGGGATGTTATAAATATTTATAGGGGACTTAGTGTACTGACTGAGATCAGCTGTGAAGGTATCTGTATCTAATAAGTGTCGTGTTTTACAGATGATCTTTGCTACCACATTTATACCTCAGTCAGACGTATTCTGGAATATTGTGATGACTACGTTGAATGTCTAGGGTTATGATAATAATGAAGTGTATGTTCACAACAACCAACAGACAGATAAACAATTTAATTTAATCCACAACACTTTACAACACTGTGACACTCACATACATATAACACTCTATAAGACTATCTTAATAAGTCAAGGGTAACTTTTAAAAATATGTATTAATTCCTTTCAATAATAGATATCCTGATTCAACTACAAAGTGAACCAGGAATCACAATCAAATGTAATCACAAGTTGTATGTACACAATTTATAGATAGGATCTTTGTATTGACATATATTATTATTGCAATATGTGTGTAAGTTGTGCGGTGGTACTATGAGGTAATACTGGCTTGTCAAGCTAAGTTGTTGTTTATCATCATGACTTCAAGTGTCTGTTTCTGGTGGAACTAATATTGGTAAGGTTCACAGTTTCTTTTGATTTGAAACAAATAAATGTCCCTCTTGAATTAAGGTAAAGTCACTTTTAGAGGGGGGTTATACACAAGATTGAGCTGCTCTGGCCACGAACTCTTATCTTCTGTGTGAGCGGCAGGAAACAGTCTCCACTGCTCGCTTGCTTCACCGTGTTCTTGAGAAACCACACTGGTCGATATATTGACCAAGGAGTATGCTACCAGCCTCTGGATTCAGCAAAACTCAGACCAGGTGCTGCTTCAATACGTTAGTACCACGGTCCCTGAAACAAGAAGGTTGTACCTCCTATTTCAGAACTAATTTATAATCTATTTCCACACTGAAGCACAATACATAACAAACACTGAGTTCAGCGCTGTAGACCAACTGTTAGCTTCTCATGTAACAACATTCACCAGTATTCCTCTCCCTAATGGTTACAACGCCTCTGCAATTCCAGCATTATTTCCATCTATTCAATAAGATAGGTGTCATAGTACTATTTGGCAATCCCATGCCGTTATACTTCACTCCGACAAGTTTTGTTCAGGTTGGAGCAATATCTAGGCTTTGCCTCATGTGTGCTACTGAACCACACACAATACATACATAAATTATCAATTCACATTCAATTTTCATCTAAAAGATATCAAATATGTCAAGCTTACCACAATTCAAGGAAATATTAACAAATACGTTGACTGGCGATGAGTTATGGCACAATTCCGATCTGCCTCTGTCCCAGGCTTTCATTAGAAAAATATGAACTGGATCTCAACGCACTTGCTTCTACACAGTTTAATTTCAAAAAGTGGCACTGAACAGACGCTCCTAATTGGCTATATCAACTGGTCTAGCCAATAAGACCATGTTTACAAAAGCATTTGAAAAAAATTACCCTTCCTACGTTTCCCTTAGCAACCAAAAATAGTATTTGCAGTCGACTAATCATGTTTCGCCTTACATATAATTCTAACCAATCAAATCGGATTTAACGTGGTGGCCTCATGCCCTCTAAAGCAGTGTTCAACATGAGCAAATATGATCTTGTGTTGTCAGACAACACCCCTATAATATTTTGGCTATCATTTGTTAATTACTAGACTATGTGCATAACACTTAACATATTCTTTGTCAGCAAGTCCTAAGGCACCCAAATATATAAATTTAATGGGGCTAAGTGGCTCCGTTCAAAATATGTATTCTAGGATAGTCGTGTATTTGCTTTTTTTTATTTTTTTATTGTTTTAGAACCGCCACCTGTCCTGCCTTTTCGACTGTTCTGTCAGTATAAAGTCAGGATTTCAGACATAAAACAGTAGAATGTCATGTTTCCTAATAAGCATTAACCATGTTTTCAAAACCTAACCGCGTGTAGTTGATGCAGTAGGCTTTATTAGTAAACGTGAAAGCGTTACAATATGCAGACGAAGTAGAAAAAGGGGGATTTTTGTACGCCATTGTGACAGCACTGTTCTTATACCAGTCTTCTTTCCTTTTATTGAATTAATTCGTTAGGCTTTACATTTACTTTTTAATTTAGATATGTGGATTTAGAATGTCTCACGACACCCGGGCTATCATGGGATTCACCTGCATGCAGGCAACCAGGTAAAATCCAAAGCTACATCTGGGGCTCAAGTGACTCCTCTAAGCTTAGTGTGCAATGCTCGGTTCTCAACATGTTTCCTCACAGGGGGAATCCTTGGAAGTGTGTGGATGATTTGATGATTTCAAGAGTCAATGAGGGTGTAATTAGCCTCACAGACAGAGGTTCACATTAAAATCTACATACTATAGCATTATAGATAGCTGTGGTCATATAAAGATAACCCCAGATATGCCTCCATGCATGTCGGTTATGTTATAATAGGCATTATGAAAATAAAGTTATTTCAGGCTTTTGTTTTATAATCATAACACATTAGGTCACGTGTCACCGTCAAGACGTACAGGAAGGGAAAGAAAACATGAAGAATTAAAGAAATATTGTAGTCATGCCTGGGAATGAGCGCTAAGCAAGGAATCTTCTTGCAGCTAATGAGGTCAAGAGAACGGCACTAAACGGTGGAAATAAGTGAATGCAATCTGAGCTGTCAGAAGATTCCCCGCCTGTTTTGTTGTCGTCACGACAATATCATTACAAAAACGTAATCAGAAGAAATCTCAAAGTTCGTTGGAACAAAAGATGACCAAAAATTTTTTTTTAAAGCAGTAAAAAAAAAAACCAATGAGAGGGGACTGAGGGACATTTAAAATAACTGAAACAAAAAGAATGGGGATTTCTTTTGTCTTTTTTAGTTTTTTACCTTTTAGTATGCAGTGTTTTTTTAGAAGCTGCGCTGCTGTATTTAATTAAGGAAGGCTGCAATATAACTACAAATATGTAGAGTGCTTGAAACTCGAAAGTATTGAGGGAAAATGTAAGATTCCCTACACCTGCAATAGATGAACTTTTTATTTTGAACCCTGAGAGAAAAAGCTCATCTGTGAAGGACGAGTTTCCTCCAGTAAAAGAGAACTACAAATATACTCGTAAGTACAAAGTCTGAAAGTGTCAAAGGAAAAGAGGCTTGCACAGTAAGAGGAAAACAAAGATTGTGGCAGTGACGTACAGAATACGAAAATCCTAAGAGGGAAGGCTGAACGGTCACAGCGAAGAAAATGAAATAAAAACACACAGAATAATGAAGCGGGATTATAATATATAAGCAGTTGGAACGAAGCAAAACCATTATAAATGCATGTTTTAGGGAAGATGTCCTCTTATCGGTACCAGAATCCAACATAAGCCCAATTAATGTACTTACTAAGCCATCAGTCACCCGTGAAAGCCCTCACGAATGCCCACAGCAGGTAAGACGCAGTCTATTCAAAGTGGGTTAACTGGGTTTTCATATGAAGCTATCTTAAGGACACTTGTAAATTGTCCAAATACTCCATCGTAGATCGGGTTGCCCTGTTCGCTCCAAAGTCTTTCAGGCAGGCAGACGGTGTTCGCGAAAACGTTAAACATCGCACCTTCAGCCGTGTCTGCTGCTTCCATGGGTTTAACGGAAAGTAGATTATAGCGATCACTTGTTGCGCCCAGGGTCTGTTTAATTCTCACATACTGGGTCCTGGTGTTGCAGGTTTCACGGGCAGAACCCCCTTTGATAGCGAAACGCGAGCACGGTGATTCACTCCATTGAGCGCATAAAAAAAAGCTAGGCTTGTAGCAAGAACTTAATTATTTAACGTTTTGAGTCACTCTATTTAGCTCATGTAAAAAGTAGGCCTTTGGATAGAAGTTCGTTATTTAACGTTTTAATTGAGTCATTGCGTTTAGCTCATGAAAAAGCTAGGTCTGTGGCTATAATAATAATAGTCCCTTCAGTCATAACTGACTATGGTAAAGCGCTCCTGAGGTGACAGCCCTTAGCTACCTATTTCCTGGTGTTCCTTTCGACATTTTCTCAACTATTCTGCTTGCCGTAAGAGCTTTTTTTTGCCCAATCTGAGGTGGCGCCGAAGAGAGCATCGCCATTTGGCTGCACATCGGGCTGCCTCATCCTCCTATGGGTGCTGACATTATGTCCGGTGCGTCTATTGTCTTCTTGCACACATCTTTGAACGCTCAGCTGCGGTTGACCCACTGTTCTTTTGCCATCTGCCACAAACTTGTCAGTGGGGATATCTTCCGGGATTCGCCTCTTCCATGTGGCTGACATGACCATAGCCAGCGTATATGCGCTTGATGTCTAAGCAGCCATCATGCTTTGAAGGCTTGTGGCTAGAGCGTAATTTATTGAATGTTTTAATTGCATTTGCATTTTGCTCTGTCATTTGGTCATACAAAGCCGAAGGCCCGTAACTCTGACTTTGTGTACGGGTGGGCCCGTAAACCTTTAATGTTGAATTTGAGATTGTAATCGCTGTGTTGATACTTAAGCAACCGATGCTTATGGATTAACAATGTAATTTGATTAATAAGCAGGGGCTGTGTTTATTGGTTATATAACGACCCATGTCATGACAATAAGCATTACGAGAGGTTTTAAATAAATGTTAACAAATCGCGCACAAAAGGTCAAATGGGTCACCAGCCAGTCCTGATGGTGTTAAAATTTCAGCCATCTACATGTCTTGGCAGATGTATATTTCGAAGAAAAAAAAAGTTACATCTGGGGCCTCTGGCGCGGCTTTTCGCCGGCTCACACATATATACAGCCCTAGGGCGATATACTTCAACGTTGAGTGGTGGATTATGCTAGAGCGCTTTCTTAACTAGGCAAAAACCGATTTACGAAACCTAGGTCAAGACCACGCACCTTCTTACCCAGGCTGTAAATGGGCCCAACTGCTTCTCAATCTTCTTGAAGGCAAAATGCAGGAAAAAGGAAACCGGTCATTATACGTCATAAATCTGAGATCTAGAATAATGAAGTATCAATAGTTTTCACCTCTACGGCAGTATCTGTTGATATTTATGTTTTGTTTGTTACGTGTTTTCTACTTTATTCGTTAGCGCGATCCTTTCAGCCATTTACCACAGTGGAAGTGTTGGTTATTATCAGGACACATTTCATATATGACCTGTGTGTGTGTGTATATATATATATTAATATATATATATATATATAGAATATATATATAGATATATATGGTTATATAATATATTTTAGGTTATATATAAATGTATTATATATATATATAGCCGGATATAAACTGAAGGGGATATGCTATACGAGGCAATACCTAGATAATCTAGGAGATTTGCACATTTAGCACTCCTGGTAAGAAAAGTTTTTGCCTTGACACAGATTTGAACGCAAAAGATTTCTGCTTTAGTGAGAAGTGTCTGACCCAATGCCAGGTGAAGATGCCCACATACGGTGTTGTGAGCTCAGGTGTCAAAGTTCCGTACTTGACATTATTATGTTGGCTCATCGTGTCCGTCACCACCACCCCAATTATTGTAGATTTGAAATACATTAAAGATTAAGGGAAGGTAAAGTTACTTTTCCTCTTCATTTATGTTCTCGACTGGATCTCAGCTTTATGCGGACGGGGTTTGTCGCGAGAGGGTAGATGGTTATAGAATTTGATAAGATATCCTGGACATAAAGGTGTATCAGATGATACCAGGATAGTGCCAGATAAAAGTCTGGTCTTAAAAGTAATACCCCCTTCTCTGAAAAGAGTAAGGGTGTATAGATATCAAAGGTAGGATCAAGCTGTATAAAGTTCCTAGAGAAGATGGTAATATATTACTCTAAGTCCCTACGGGCTCCCTCTCCAGATCCTCCTCTGTTAATATTATTATTAACTCTGTTAGGGGTAATTATTTAATTAAATTTACCAACAAGAACTGTAACTTAACTTAAAGAATTTAAGTAAGTCTGCTGGTAAATATTTACAATTTATTTGTACAGTTACTCTTTTCTGTTTGAAAATTTTAAAAAGAAATCATATTACAACATTAGATAAATAATAAAATGTTCAACAAAGTCTTTCACTGAGTTAAAATGTTTATCACTATGGAGAAAGTCTTGCTTGGTTGATCTCTCTCTCTCTCTTTCTCTGATTAAGTAGTAGTTAATTTCACAGTTCTGATTGAAGATATACACTGCTATTGTCATCATGAAATGTTAATTTTATTTTTGGTGAACAGGGCAACTTATCTGAGTCACTGAAGATGGCTCCCTCTGATGTTGGATAGAATTTATTTCTGTAATTCTTCCAAGTGGTGTACACGAGATGTCTGGCCCTCTGACATAGATCGGCACTGCATCCGCCGTAACCTCAGTAAGAGATGCCTCTTGTATACTTGTTAGGTTTACAGGATAAAACATGAAACGAAGTTAAATGCAATCCCTGTATTTTTCTTTCACTATCCCTCTATGACACAGATGGGGATGATAGACAGTTTCAGACAGAGTGCTAGCAGATGCACAAGATATAACATAGAAGCAACAATCAATTCAGTTCACTGTGATCATAAATTTCGTCTACATTCTTATTTATAAGCCTTTTCCCATGATCCGCCTCCCTACAATAATTTGGTTGTGAATAAACTACTAAGTAATATATCAAACTATACAGTAATCCAATTCCTTTCATCCTTCCTTATGTTCCTGGTATGTGTCTCATTCCATTAAGAAATACTTCTTTAAATACCTTTCCAAACTTACAGACACACTTTGGCCATTATCCTCAATTATTTTGAATATTCCCAAGGCTGGCTTTGCCTCCAGAATTACACACAAGCCTGTAAAATCACCAGCAACACACTGTAATTTTCTAACACATCTACACACTTCCTATCGTACAGGTGGATTAATCACTAGAAATACACATTATATATATATATATATATATATATATATATATATATATATATATATATATATATATATATATATATATATATATATATATATATAGATTCGTTCTTACCCTCAGGCATACACACAGACGAGCTGTTAATGGCTGTTTAAGGTCTGCTTTCCAGTACAGAAGGCAAATCTCTTCCACTAACACTTGCTTTCTTTTGCCGCTCTCTGTGGCTTTCAAATATTGTGACTGACCTGATTCTGTTAGACACGCGCTATAAATAGTGTGGCCTCGAGCGTCCGAGGTAGTCCCCCAACGAATGTGTTTTGAGTTCAGAAAATATTGGTAAATTTTGCCTATTGTACAAATCAGGAAAACTAAGATTTTATTTATCTACGTTATTCCCGGAGCGATTTTATTCATCTAAAGTTTAAAATACGCCCTATATTATTCTACATATTTCTAGTAAACAACCTTTTTCATTCCTAAATGCATTTTATTCTATGCGTACGTTACACAGCTAAATAATGGACTAACCTGAGGCTTCGATGCATTCAACTAGAGATTTCTCCCGTCCTATATCAGCCTTTGTAAAAGTATTAATACTTACGGGTAGAGCAACATCCCTAATATCGTTTTGGTAGCCTCTTCCAGGTGGTACCTCTTTCATAATGCTGTAGTTAATTGTCCTTTGATGCTTGTTTGCACATATTTGGACTTCCATTTTATTTATCCAAGGCTGTAGTAAACACGGCATAACGGAGCGTTCTGATTGGCCTGTGTATCTTGCAGTTCTTACAATGTATGGGCGCGCGGTGTGGTCAGAGTTAAGCAGAATTCGTGTTGTGAGACAGACGTCACTTCACGACAGGGTGGTCAGGTCAATTTCTAGTTGCCTTTGACTTCTCTAATTCGCGAGCAGTCATGCAGACTGAAGCTGGACGCTGCTACGTTTCGTACCTGGTAACTGCATCGAGAAGCAATCGCTCTAAGCATTCTTCCACTGGACACTCTCCACTATAATACAGGACCACATAAAGCATACTTTTAGCGTCCGATTGGCAGAATGGTAGAGCACTGGCCTCTTGTGGCAAAGGCACCATGTTCGAAACAGGGTGGCGTCACGTTCCAGTCTTCTATGTCTTCTTCATTCAACTTCCAAAGGAGGAATGGCCTTCAACAAACGTAAGCAACATCTTCCTGTCTTGTGCTGTTGGCTGACGATCTTTCCGTGACTTCTCCATCCCCTTCATGTCTGTCTCATGTTCTCTTTTCCATGTGTTCTTTGGTCTGCCTCTACCTCTCTTACCATAGGGATTCAAGAACAGGGATTTTCTGGTAATGTTATCAACAGTGTGGGTCCTATCCATTTCAAGCGTCTTCTTCTCATCTCTTATCCCATTGGCGCTTATCTAGTTCTTGTCATTACTTCCGCATTAGTCATCTTGTCATACCACTTTAATCCTTTATGAAAGTCTGCAGCTTTTACACTTCAGTTTACCCAGCAGTAATTGGGTTCTTGACTTAGCTGCTGCATTAAGGAAGACAAAGGCAGAGAGTAAGAGAACTGGTCACCCCACATCTCCAAGCTGGACCTAGTATAGCGAAGTCTTTAACACTTCACTCCCTACAGCATTACCTGCTATGGAACTACCTTCGTCTTCTTATTTTTCACATACGCGCAAATACCTGTACTTACTTACTTAGTCGTTCCCCTTCTACCGTGAGGTGCAGAGGTTTGGAAGAGAGCGCCAGACTATCCTATCGGCTGTCTTCCTCCTGGCCTGGTTCCATTCTAGTCCTCGGTCCTTCAAAGATTGTATACTAATGTTGTCCTCCCAGCGGACTCTGGGTCATCCTGGGGGTCTGGATCCCTGGCTCTTTGTTTCCCATTCTTGTCGTGGTAGCCGATCTTCTCCCATTCTGCAGACATGGCCAAACCATCTTAGTTGGGACTGTTCTACTTGGGTCTGCAGGGGGTGGGATTTTAGGCCTTGACGTATCGTCTGGTTGCGGACTATGTCTATTCTTGTTACTTCAACCACCTTCCTCAGATACCTCATTTCTGAGGTTTGGATCTGGCTTTTGTGGGTTGTAGTCATTGCCCATGACTCGCATCCCTATGTCAAGACTGGTACATAGGTGGATCGGTATACAGCCATCTTCGTTTTCTTACCAACCTCTTTCTTGCTGAGGAATCCTCGATTTATGGCCTGAAAAAGTCTCCCAGCTGCTGCTTTTCGAGTGGCCAACTCTTCTTTGATGCCTCCCTTTCGTGATGTTGGGACGTTACTAGGCTGAGCAACTCTTTCAATTGTTCTTTTGATTGTAAGCAGGTAGTCCATCATGAGAATATAATTGAATGCCTCAAAGACATAGGTATTGATGGAAAGGATATAAGAATACTCAGTAACCTTTATTGGGAGCAAACTGCCACAGTAAGATCTGGAAGGAATTATTCACCATACATAGACATAAAAAGAGGTGTCAGACAAGGTTGTGTGCTGTCCCCGTGCCTATTTAATTTATACACCGAAAAAATTTTCAAACAGATACAGGAAATACCAGGACTGAACATCAGTGGAAGGTCAATAAACAACCTTAGATATGCAGATGATACCGTGTTGTTAGCTGAAAGCGAACAGGAGTTACAAGAACTAGTGAAGCAAGTGAACAGCATAAGTCATGAATATGGACTCGACATTAATATTGAGAAAACAAAAACTATGATAATTAGCAAAACAAACGATAAACCCACATTAAAGATAAGCGTAAATGGGAAAATCCTGGAACAAGTCAAGAGCTACGTATATCTTGGTCATATAATAACAGAAGATGGCAGATGTGAAACAGAAATCAAGAAGAGAATAGGAATGGCCAAAGCTACATTCAACAACATGAAATATATACTGACATCCAAACAGTTATCTCATAAATTAAAACTGAGAATCATAAAGTGTTATATATATTCTGCATTTCTGTATGGTGCAGAAACATGGACGATGAATAAGCATTTGGAAGAAAGAATTGATGCTCTTGAAATGTGGATATATAGAAGAATGGGGCGTATCTCGTGGAAAGAGATGAAAACAAATAAGGAGGTCCTAGAAAATCTAGGTATGAAAAGAGAACTAATGAGGGAGGTCAAAGTTCGGCAGTTAAAATACTTTGGCCACATAAAAAGGCATAACACCTTGCAGAAGACCATAACAGAAGGGAGAGTTGAAGGCAAACGTGCAAGGGGAAGACAACGCTATAAGTGGGAAGATAACATCAAGAGATGGACAGGAAAGAGTCTATCAGAGTGCACCACCAAGACAAGAGACAGAAGACGTTGGAGATCCATTACAGCCAACCTTCGTTGTGGAGATGGCAACTGATGATGATGATGATCACTTACAATCTCTGGCCGCCTCCAGACTCTAGCATCCCGGACATATTTGAATGCGCTCCTCCTAACTATGGCATAGTCGATCACTGACTTCTCATTCTTTGTTGGTTCACATATAGTGTATGCATGTATGCGCTTATGGGGGAACTTTGTGTTTTTAATGATCAGATTCTGCTCACTGCAGAATCTAAGGAGTCGCTTTCCATTGCCATCGAGAGTATCTTCTCCATATCTTCCGATAACTCCACCCCATCTAGCATGGTCATTTCCAACTCTGGCATTGAAATCTCCGAGCATGATAATTTCATCTAGGCAGTCATTTACTGTCCTTTGAAGAAGCTCGAAGAATTCCTCCTTGATCTCTGCTCTCTCATCCTCATTTGGCCCATACACTATGACCAGGTTGACTATGGTTTCTCCTTCTTTTAGTTTTACAACCATAATGCGCCCCGAGACAAAGTTCCATCCCTTGATACTATCTTTTTGGTTTTTGGCCACAATGCAAACCACGCCCCCTTTAGCTCTTTCAGATGTGGGTACACCACTGTAGAGCAGCGTGTTGCCATCGAGACCCATGACACCTTGTCCTTTTTTCTTCGTTTCCGTTATAGCCAGGATTTCTAGTTTTGCTTTCCTCATCTCTTCCACCAGCTCCTCTTCTTTCCCATTTATACTTCTTGTGTTCCACGTTCCATAAGTCGTAGTTCGTAGTCCGTTCCAGTTCGTCGCCTTTAGAATCAGTCCGGTTTTCTCTGTTGTAGTTCTCATAATCAATAGTTTAAAGCAAACAGGTGATTGGCCTGTTGTGCATTTGCTTGGTGGAGGGGCTGCCTCCTTACGGCCTTCATGCAGGCCGCCCTCCTCCTTTTCCAGCCGGGCTTGGGACCGGCCTAGGCGGAGTTTAAATACATGTAACTGACTGAAATAGCAATTGTCACGGAATTGACTCCCCTGCTTTGCAGTAGTGGTCCATCAGTGGCCAAAACTCAAGAGTATCTAATATGGGTCTTCAAAGGTGTCTACCTCCGCACAAGATTACTCTTGACAGAGTTGTAGATAGAAGGATAATGATGCTTCTATCTCAAGGTAATATCCATAAGATATTTCAGAATTCAAGAACAATTCTGCGCTGGGCAGGGCAATTGTTAACTTATATCTGATCCGCTGCCTTTTACGAAGAATTAAACAATTATTAATTTCAGCTCGTTCAAGCCCCCACCCTGATTTACTCAGTGGAATTCTTCTTATTATGGTATAGCTCTGTTTAGAGTGTATTTAGTAAATTGACTGAGACAAACATGCTGTACATTCAAAATAACTAAATCGACGTTAAATTTGTATATTTACAAATAAAAGATTTAATAATCATTTAGGTTTTAACAAGGTTTAAAAAAAAATTATTATTTATCGGAAAGTTATCATCACTGTTGAGATGTAATGGAAGTTTGTAAAGGAGGTCACTTGGCAGCTTTTATGTGTTAATTAGCTGTCAGTGACGGTTCTGCTCCTTCTGGTGGTGTGGTGCTAGGTAGACTGATTCGCTGATCACGCTCATCGCTAGTCAAGGTTGTAGGGCGCAGCACGTTCCTAGAAGTGTCAGGGAGTGTCTACGAAGTTGGTCCCGCGTCTTAAAGCCCCGTCTGATGATGGTATCTAGCTGCGACTACAGGCCACTTGTACTCTTCTTGTTCCAGAGATAGTATCCTCAGCTGGTACCACCAACTAGTATAGTAAAAGAATAGAAACAAATACACTCTGAGTATTGAGTTTCTCGACACATAGTTATGTGCCCCCTTCTTCCTATTCCACGATCCCATCTACCTCAGACGTTACCCTCGATGAGAATTAAGTTTAATCCCTCGAGAGAAAACTTTCTTTACATTTAAATTGAAAAGCTTTTTATTTACTTTACATTCAAATTAATAGGTTAATAGTATAGATAGAATATGTTTACATGTGCATCTACACTGGTTGAAAAGTGTTCAAAATATAGATTGAATATGTCTTCAGTTACATCTACACTGGCTGAAAAATGTTCACAATATAGATTGAATATGTTTTCATTTACATCTACACTAGTTGAAAAAGCTTGAAAACTTTCATTAATTTTAAAGGGAATATGTTTACATAGACATTTACACTGGTTTGTAAATGTAAATAATATTATTCGAATGTACACCATTTCTTTCGTTTTTCCCTCTCTGCTGCATATGGCCCTTTGGACCACCTATGCTTTTAGTTCTCTTTAGGAAACTAGCAATAACGCAGTCACCAGCCCTTGCAGTGGTGGTTCATTAAATCATCATTCTATATGCTGAGGTTGCCAGCCTCAAATGACTTGGACATCCACTAGCAATTTTCACATATTAATATTCACATAGCAATATATACATATTAGTTCATATGTTAGTAATGAAAAATATAGCATGTAAAATGTACAACTTACGCGAATCTTGGCTCACAGAATGTTTGCTCAGAGAAATAATGGCACTAGCAGATGCCTTTTTACACGTGTTCTTGTGGGTCGTTACTTTAACAATAAATTCCCACTTTGATACCGTGTTCCAGATTCCCCAGATCCCGTTTTTCCTTGTTTAAAATGATACAGTTTTCCGGGGCTGTTTAAGTCCTTCAAAATGCTCCAACAAATTCCAGTCTAATAAATGGATCTTGATTCCAGGCCTAACTCTGGCAGTCTGATTGTTTTCTTGGTTAAGCGATTTCTCACAGTGAACTAGATTTGCAAAAAATGTCAGATTATGTTGCAAGTTTTCGTCTCCCGCCTTGTTTGTCACAATTTTAGGCGGCGCCCAATCAGGGATTTGGTTGTTTCTCTTTTCGAATGCACGCCAATCGTTCCAAAAGCTGCGTATTAGGTGGGGTAATTCAAAATTATTTCCGCCTGAAATTCTGTGGGTGATGCAAAAGGTCACGTCTCCCATTCTTGGAAGTAACACGTCAGTACACTCTCTCAGCAATGTGTTTCGGATGTAACATCTTACTTTTATCTAAAGTAAACTGTTCGTGAAAGTCGGACAGGAAACGAGTATGTCATTCATGTCTGTCCAGAATGTGTCGCACAGACAAGTAATCTCTTTATCCGTCGCTAGTGCACAAAAAATCCGTCTGCTTGCCAGTAATTTTATCGCCTTGCACGGCCCGAGCAAACAAAACCATTTGAAAACTGACCAGGCCCATATGGGTTTTACCTGCGTTAATCTCCGCAAAGCTGTGAAGCGCCAAGCAAATGTGATGAACATCACCAAAAAGGAGTGTCAAATGATTTGACAATATCAAATATCTGTTTGATAAGAGCAGAAAGAAATGTGCCGATCCGGAAATTTCTCGTAATCAGTCCTCACTTCAATTGAAAATGAGTACTGCCGGAGTGGAGAAGGGTTCGAACCCAAAATTCCGTGACAGCAATAATGGCTATGTGTTTTAAGAATGAGGAAAACCATTCTGGGATCTAACAAGAGAGAGAGAGAGAGAGAGAGAGAGAGAGGGAGAGAGAGAGAGAGAGTGAGAGAGAGGAGTAGATAGAAAGAGATAGAGAGAGACAGAGATAGGGAGAAAGGAAAATAAAGAGAGGCTGGTTTTAATATAAATTATCACGTGTTACCATATTCCTATCTTCAAGGGTGTAACTTTAACGTAAACATTAACAACTGACATGCAAGCAATTAGTTTCAATTTTAAAAACATAAGCTAAACAAACAATAACTATGTGAGTGTCTAGCAAACAAGTACAAACTTATTTCAATAAAACAAATATATATGCAAATAATCATTGTGTTAATGGGGTTAAAAATACTCGAGCACAGTTTTTATTAATTGTTGTAATTAAAAGCTTACGAAAAATATTTTTGTTACGAGACAGAAAAGCACTGCATTTAATATGTGTGTTGTCTTTAGCTGTTGTGCTGTTGTGCTGTTGAGTGTGTTTGTCTGTAAGCTTATAACAGTGAAAATATACCCCTCTGTATCCGGGATCTCAGTGATGATAATGGCGTGTTTAGGTCACTCAGAGTTACAAGCATGTCTATGTGACCATTGGACGTCTGACTGGCTAAGTGACCAGGTTCCAGGATTGAAACTCTGGCAGCGTCACGCTCAAGTCTACCAAGCTGTAAATGGATATCTCACTCTCCTTTTGAGTTAGAGACGGCAAAGGGAGCGAGGAAGGGACTTGGTCACCACGCTTCATAAAGCTGGGCCTAGTATAGCGGAGTCTTTAACACTTTACTTACGGAAAACGATAATGCATTTGTCCTGGCTGAAATGTCATGTTTCAGTGTGCGTCTAATGTTTCCTTATCATCACCATCATTATCAGCATCGTGGTCGTCACATCATCATCGTCATCTTCTTCATCTTCATTATCATCTTCATCATTATCATTTTCATTTTCACCATCTCTTATTGAATGCAAAGCACAGGCGGAAAAACAGATAGTAATCTTTACAGATGCCCTCTCAGTAATAACAGCGCTGAAGAGCCACCATGCTAAAGGATTGAAAGATCTGATAATCTCCCTTGAAAGACTGGCCAAATGCTTCAACAAGTGCACAATCCAGTGGATACCAGCTCATTGCAACATACCAGGAAATGAGGAGGCAGACAAACTTGCTAAGGAAGGAGGTGCCTTACAACAAAATGATATAGAGACAACTTACGCAATGGCAAAGACTACTATAAAGGCTACATTCAAGTCCAAATGGGAAAGAGAGCACCCGGGCCATTTGAAAAATGACGCATATCATCAACTATCTAGGAAAGAACAGGTCATTTTTCGGCTACGGACAACAGATTGAGATACCATCTATACCACAAATACAAAATTGGTGCAACAGATCTCTGCACCTGCGGTACCAGCCCGATGACGGTCGAACACCTGCTGCAATACTGCCCAACCTACAGTAATGAACGGAGTAGCATATGGCAACAACCCACTTCTGTCAACGAAAAACTGTTTGGAGATGTCGGGAACCTTGAGTTGACTACTGCCTTTATTAGAGTCATAAATGTGGAAGTTTGAAGGCGAACGAGGAAGAAGAAGATTTTTAACATCATCATTATAATCTTCTTCATCATCATCTTCATCTTCATTGTAATCATCTTCTTCATTTTCATCAGCAACTTTATCATCTTCATCTTCATTTTAATCATAATTTTTATAATCATCATCATCTTCATCATCACCATCATCATCACTGTTCAGCTCCTGAAGGACAAACTAGGTATTAGTTAACCTTATACCAAGTCGTCTTGTCCCACTCCACCAGCTCCAAGGTTTTCCATGTCTTTTCCATCCGTTTATTTTCTGGCTCCAGTTCTCTTCTCTGTGTGTTTTTCAGTCTTCATCTACCTCCGTTACCGAGGGGAGTCCACAAGGACTTTCTCAACGTGTGTCCCATCCATCACCAGCAACTTCTTCTCATCTCTTGTCCCACTGGCACTTATCTGGTTTATGTTATCACTTTAACATTAGTGAACTTGTCGTACCAATTTGTCCTGATCAGTGCGCAAGCTTCAATATACAGGCATACCTCGCTCTGTCGACAGGTTAGGGACCAGAGCACTGACGAAACTCGAAAATCGACGAAAGTGGAAGCATTGCCTTTATTTAGCTTGCGAATGCATTAGGGCCGCCAAAAACCGTAAATAACGAACTATATAACACTTGCGAATGCGTGCTACACCTAAATAAACATAAGAAGAAAGAAAATACAGTAATAAATAAAAAATACGTAAATAACATCTTACCTTAAAATCATTCTTGAGCAAGTAGACGATGAATATATACAGTATGTACAGTTTTGAATGTTGGTGATTTAGGGGGATTCTAGACTTAGACAATCAGATGGAGAGAATTGAGGAGGCTCATCTTCGGAACTGGAGGAACTCAATCTAATTCTTTTAGGAGAAGGGGACTTTGAAGGAGATCTAACAGGGGCTGGGGCTGATGTTGATGGCTCGGAATCTGAAAGTTTTGAGGAAGGGGTGACTGAAGTTGGTTGTGGCGGCTGCGTCTTGAAAAAGCAGATCAAGGACGTTTACCTCATTGATGTCTTCTTCCTGTCCATAAGAAGTTCTCTGTAACGGGCTATTTGGTGTAGCGTTTTTAATTTCCTCAAACACTTTAGCTTTGTTCTTTACAAGTGTGCTAGCTAGTGCGAGGTACACCTAGCTTGCGGCCTATTTCAGCATTTGAGATGCCTTGTTCATTAAGCTTGATTAGCTCAAGCTTTTCTTGCAAATTGAGAACCTTATGGGTTCCTTTAACTTTGTCACTACACTTAGGACCCATTATGAGTATATTAAAGCACACAAATAAGCAATATAGGGCCTAATCACACAAGTACAGTTTGAATACTGTACACGTGTCTTATAATCACGATATGAACATTGTAATTATACTGTTATCACAAAAATAACTATGAACTGTTTACAGTATAATTAAAAAAAGAATATAGTATGAATAATTTGGTTATTTTAATCACAAAAATAAGCAGTATTAATATGTTTAATCACAAATATCAGAGATTCAATGCGGACAACTTAAAAAAAACAGTGCACACCGAACGATTTCTATTCAAAGACTGAACGACGAAATAAACCAGATGACGCGCTGTTGTGACGTCATGCGAGGAAAGAGCGAAGCAAGCGACGAAATTTGGAAACATGGTTATAATTGAAAATCGACGAAAGAGCGAAGCGACGAAAGTCGAGGTATGCCTGTATTATAGACCACGCCCCAAGCAGTTTCGAATTAGACGATATTCTTACTTAATATATCGGTGTTCGCTAAAAACTGAAGAGGTACAGGCATCGCGAGTCCTTTTGAGGGCAAATCTTTTTTTAGGGCTTCACCATGCTAGCAGATGGATAATTTTAATCCTTTTCAGGACTTAGTATCTATCAACTTTACACGAGCTAGCAGTCCTTATCATGACTAGTCCTTTTCAGGGCTACTTTATGCTAGCTGATAGAAGCCAGTTGTCTTTGTCAGGGCTTAGTTCTTATCAACACTATGCGTCAGTTAGCGGAGTTCATCTAAAATTTGAATGACAAATTGCATTCCGATGTAACCAACATAATTAAGTCTAGGTTGAAAAGAACGTACCTCGCAAAAAGAAGGCAAAACTCACACAACAAATATGTTGAACGCAGCACAACAGAAATACAAGCCAGTACAACTTAACCAAAAGCGGCCATAGCAAAACTGCATCCAATTTAGCAATAAAAAAAAATATTTCTTTGAACCAAGCTTAGACTCCTATGTTATCTTTCCATTTCCACATTCATTATTGCCTGTGAAACGTGGAGTTAGAGCACAGAATTGGAGAGAATGATACAGGCATAAACAATGAAATGTAAAGAAATTTTTTATTGGCTTTTATTAAAAGTTTCTTGCGCATTGATCAAGTAGGAAACACGCCGTTGACAAATATTTTTGCCTCACAATTGAACATTGTTCACCCCAGCGTTAGCTTATGATTTGCTGCTGTACAAATTGTCAATAGACTAAGCTACCTTCTAGTTTCAAACTGTCGCGACCTTTGTCTTTCCAGGAGACCATGGCTGCTAACGTTCTAGACGAGAACAAGAACTGTTTACGTGTTGTGTGCTTCCATTGTGGCCATGTCGACGTAATTGCATGTTTTAATGTCATTTACTAATATTATTAGGTTGGCATTTTGTGCATAACATGGCGCCAAGACTCGAGTTTGCACAAGATTTACTTAAATGGCAAAACAGCGATTGACTCAGTTATTGTTTTTACAAGTAAATTGAGTGGCTTAACATTTCAAATGGATGATAAAAAATGGTCTCAAATGTTTGTGTTTCACAAAGTCTGGTCGTCGTCTGCATGCAATTTTGTTTCTTCCTGTTCTTTATCTTCGTGTTTGCCTTATTTATTGCGTTCTTTATTTGTCTCGTTAATTTTCTATTTATCGTTATATCTTCTTTCTGCTTGTATAATGTCTCGTTCTCGTCTTATTTTTCTCCTTTTCATCTCATCAACTGGTTTTTTTTTTTTTTTTCGTACGCCCGCTAATACTCGAGGCGAAACCTCAGGTTATTATTAATGTCTAACCTGACATTGATTTTACGTGAGTATCCCTTTTTTCTTGCACAGAGACAGGTGTCCCTCGCCATTCAGGCAGATACTCGCCAATTTCGGAGGTACCCATTAGAGCTGGGTCGGCTCAGGAGCCGCCAATCCCTGGTCGACGACACTCCTTCAAATGTCCTCGCCAGGTCTCGAGTTAATCCAGTCCAAATCCCGGTCGACGAAAAATCCTCAAATGCCGTCGGCCGGGTTTGATCCTGGATCACCCGGTCGCCAGAGCGGTGTGGTAACCACTACGCTAGCGCGGCTCCCAACTGTTCTTCATTTATTCTTTTCCTCCGTCTCTTTATCTCATATATACTTTCCCATTTGCTCTATTCTTCACCCTCTTTATCTCTTATAAACTTCTCCATTTATTATGTTCTCCCCCCCCCCCCTTTATCTGATATTTACTTCTTCATTTGTTGTTGTTCTTATTGTCTTCTTCCATCTTCTTTCCTCTTCCACTTGCTTCTCCTACTGCGTCTTCTTCTTATTCTTTGTAATTTTTTTCGTTATATTCTTCTTCGTCTTCGTGGTTCTTCAATTTCCTCTTGATCATATTCGGCCTCATAGACAATTCTTCTCATCGACAATTCTTCTCACAGGCACAGTGCCTGTGCTTGTCTGTCTTCGCCATTGAGGAAACATGTTAATAGCATTACGAGACAGTCCTTGTGGAGTCCCCATGGCAACAGAGGTAGATCGAGACTGAAAAAACACACGGAGAAGAGAACTGGAGACAAAAATAAAAGGGAAAGAGAAGGCATGGCCTTAGCGTATCCGTCATATTCGTTCCTTCTGCTTAGTCCCACTGTTGCCTTAGCGTATCCGTCTTATTCGTTCCTTCTGCTTAGTCCCACTGTTGCCTTAGCGTATCCGTCATATTCGTTCCTTCTGCTTAGTCCCACTGTTGCCTTAGCGTATCCGTCTTATTCGTTCCTTCTGCTTAGTCCCACTGTTGCCTTAGCGTATCCGTCTTATTCGTTCCTTCTGCTTAGTCCCACTGTTGCCTTAGCGTATCCGTCATATTCGTTCCTTCTGCTTAGTCCCACTGTTGCCTTAGCGTATCCGTCTTATTCGTTCCTTCTGCTTAGTCCCACTGTTGCCTTAGCGTATCCGTCATATTCGTTCCTTCTGCTTAGTCCCACAGTTTGCCTTAGCGTATCCGTCTTATTCGTTCCTTCTGCTTAGTCCCACTGTTGCCTTAGCGTATCCGTCATATTCGTTCCTTCTGCTTAGTCCCACTGTTGCCTTAGCGTATCCGTCATATTCGTTCCTTCTGCTTAGTCCCACTGTTGCCTTAGCGTATCCGTCATATTCGTTCCTTCTGCTTAGTCCCACTGTTGCCTTAGCGTATCCGTCATATTCGTTCCTTCTGCTTAGTCCCACTGTTGCCTTAGCGTATCCGTCATATTCGTTCCTTCTGCTTAGTCCCACTGTTGCCTTAGCGTATCCGTCATGTTCATTCCTTCTGCTTAGTCCCACTGTTGCCTCAGCGCATCCGTCATGTTTCGTTCCTCCTGCTTAGTCCCACTGTTGCCTTAGCGTATCCGTCATGTTCGTTCCTTCTGCTTAGTCCCACTGTTGTCTTGGCGTATCCGTCATGTTCGTTCCTTCTGCTTAGTCACACTGTTGCCTTAGCGTATCCGTCATATTCGTTCCTTCTGCTTAGTCCCACTGTAATTTCTTTGGTTCTTTTAGTATTACACATTACCTATCTCACTCGTGTGTTACCGGGGCCCGAAAGGTGAACAAAGAATAGTAACACTGTTCCCTACCAAGCAGATCGTAAAAAGCAACATAGGGAGGTTGGGCAAGGGGGCTGGTTCTCCCATCCTGTAAAAAAAAAATTCAATCACAAAAACGTCAACAAACGTAAACAAGTCAACTAAGGAAAATAAACTCAGCCAGTCAAGACAGGAGAAAGTCCTCTGGCAGGAAGGCCAATGACGCAACACAGAGATAGCGGAAAGCATTGTGACTAACCTTCTTTCTTCTAAGAGATTCTCCAGATTTGGCAGCTGGAATTTTCGAACATTGAACGAACAAGGGAAGACAGTACAGGTGGCAGCAGAAATGTGGGGCTATAAGATCAATGTACTGAGACTGTGCAAAACAAGGTGGAAGGGGGTATACTGCATGTCGTGGAATATTCTAATCCACATATATAAATTATCAAGTAAATATAAAGCCTAATAAATACATATAATAAATAAAGGAAGAAGAATGGTAAAGAACAGTGCTGTCACAATGACTGTACTCGAAATCCCCTTGTTTTCTACTGCGTATGCAAATTGTAACGTTTCACGTTGATATTAAAGGCCTTCTGCAACATACACGCGTTTCCCAAACACACAATAAAATGTGCTGCCTTTCTAAGAAAAACCTTGAAATATGCAAGTTGACCTAAATTTTAAATTCCATTCATGTCTTTTTCTACACTATGTTACCAAGATCAAAAGACAGATGGACAAAAGGATAGCGAGAAGGGAGAGGCAGAAAGCCGAACACTAAACACGCTTCGCGCGATACACAAATGCTGCCATCACGCGTGTAAGACTACAAGCACTAACTTTTTTTCGGACGGACAGTGATAAATTCACTACCCTTCCCAGAGTTAGGTTTTAAAATCATAAAAAACGCTTATTAGGAAAGATAACATTATATGGGTTTACGTTTGAAAACATTACAGTACCCAGACAGCACATCTTCGAAACAGGAGGTAGAAGGAATTGCATATTTTGAACGCAGCCACGTAGCTCTTTTAAGTTTGGATATTTGGGTTCCTTAGGGCTTGCTGACAAAGAATATGTAAAACGTTACGCAAATAGTCCAGGAATTAATAAATTATAACCAAAATAAAATAGTGGGGATGCCTGACAGCATGGAATCATTTCTGCTCATAAAATTTTTTTATAACGTGTTTGAAAAAAAATCTTACGTTACAGAATTAGCCTACCATGTAAACTCCAAATTGATTGGAGCGCAACAAATGAAAGACTAACCACGATTGGTCGGGCTATAAATACTATCTTTCGTTGTTAGGGGAGACGTGAATAGGTAACATTTTTTCAAACACTTGTCGAAACGTGGCCTCATTGGCTAGACTCGCTGATATACTCACTTAGGAGCGTTAGTTCGAGACCACTAGTGCAAATAATCTTGATAAAGCAACAGTGCGTTGAAGCCAGCTCATATTTGTGTTAAATAAAAGCCTGGAACATAAGCAGATGGGAATTTGTGCCAGTAATTGTGCCAGAATTCATTGCTAATCAACGTATCTGTGTTTATTTCCATGAAATTGTGGTAAGCTTGAACCATTCAGTATCTTTTAATGAAAATTGAATGTAAATTGTTAATTTATGCCTGTATATATATATGTGTAGTTCAGGGGCAAACAGGAGATAAAGCCTATAATGCTCCAGCCTGAACAGAGGGTGTCGGAGGGAAGTAAAACGGCATGGAATGGCCAAATAGTACACTGACACCTGGATGATTGATTAGACAGAAATAATGCTGGAAGTGCAGAGGCGTAGTGACCATTAAGGAGGGTAATGCTGGTATAAAGTATTTCAGATGAAGCTGACAGTTGGCCTAACGCTGTGAACTCAATGTTTGTGTTGTATTGTGCTCAGTGTAGAACTAGAGTATCAATTAGTTATGAAGTAGAAGGTACATCCTTCTTGTTTTCAGGGACCGTGGTCTTGATGGTATTGAGCAGCACCGGGTCAGAGCTTTGCTGAATCCAGAGTCGGACAGCATACTCCTTGGTCCATTTAGCTATCAGTGAGGTGTCTCCAGAGCCCAGAGGAGAATTCGAGCAGAGGAGTCCTTCCCTGCCGCCATCACGCAAGATAAGCTGATTTGGCCAGCTGAGCTCAACATTATGTCCCCTCATCTTGAAATGACTTTGTAAAAATAACATTCAGAGGGGAATTTAATTGTCTTAATATCAGGAACTGAGAACATCTCCAATAATAGTCCCAAAAGACAAACTATTGAAGTCATGATGACAAATACCAACAGAGCTTGAACAAAACAAAACCAGTATTACCTCATATTACCACTACACAACTGACACACATAGGATATTTTAATAATATATGTCACTACAATATTCATATTGATAAAGTCTGTACATATACTTGTAATTAAAATTGATTGTGATTCCTGGTTCCTTTGTATTTGAATCAGGACACATATACCTTTATGATAACCATGAATACATATTGTTATTTGAAAAGTTATCAGTGACTCCTTAAGATATTCTCATAGAGTGTTATATGTATGTGAGTGTCACAGTGTTGTCAAGAGTAGTGGATTAAATTAAATTGTTTATCTGTCTGTTGTTGTGACTTACACTTCATCATACACATACCCTAGACACATAACGTAGTCATCACACTATTCCAGAATAATTCTGACTGAGATATATAGATATGTGGTAGCAAGTAAGGTTATCTATAATACACTACTCTTAATAGATATAGATACCTTCACAGCTGATCTCAGTCAGTACACTAAGTCCCCCTATAAATATTTATAACATCCCACTTCACCACATATATTGGGGGCTCGTCCGGGATTTTGAATCTTTCCCTATTAAAAATATTGGGGGTAATTCACTTCAGGGAATATAAGAATTAAAAGGTATCCTTGGGTGGAATTAAATAAGGTTGAGCTCACGGTGCCTGTGTTGTCCATTAGATATATTTAGAGATTAAATTGTTGGTTAGACATTGTAGAAACTTACCTGATAGACAATGGCGGACCTGGCCAAGTTTCGATCTGCTGCTGTTCAGACTGCAAAAGGAGTTAGGATTAGATGGGCAAGTTATGGTTGCCTATGTTACTACGGAATGTGACAAATTTATTGAACGCGAAGAAAGAAGGTTTGAAGCCGAAAGAAAGTTAGAGGCTGAAAGGGAAATTAAGAAGTTACAATTTGAAGCTGAGGCTGAGACTAAGAGGTTGCAGATTGAGGCTGAGACTAAGAAATTGGAAGCAGAAAGAGAAGACAAAAGATTAGCTGCAGAAAGAGAAGAGAAGAGATTAGCTGCAGAGAGGGAAGCAGAAAAGGAGGAGAAAAGATTACAAAGGGAACATGAATTACGACTAAGGGAGTTTGAGTTTCAAGGCCATGCTCCTGAAAATGGTGCCAGTCCCTTTGCCTCTGATGCTACGGTTACTCAGGGAGCCTCAACCTCAGCTATGAACTTTCATTTAGATCATTTTGTTGAGAAAGACGATGATATTGAGAGCTATATAAATAGATATGAACTATTAGCTACCACGTATGGGTTAGAGAGAGAAAGGTGGAGCTTAAAGTTATCTCAGGGACTTCGTGGGGCAGCTTATGAAGTTTTTGCAAAAATGAGCAGAGGTGATCAGGAAAATTATGATATGCTAAAGCAGGCTCTTTTGTTAAGATATGAAAAGAATGCTGAATTTTATAGGAAAAAATTTAGGAATGCTAAACTACTGTCAGGTGAAACCTATCACCAGTTCTCTGCACGAATAGAGACATACTTGGAGAAATGGACTTCTCTGGGGAAAACCCAAGATCTTAAGGAAATGGTCCGTATAGAGCAATTAAGAGAGTCCATGGCTCCAGACCTGAGAAAGTTTCTCATGGAACAAGGTGCAGAGAGGCTGGGTGAGTTGCTAAATGTTGCTGAAAGGTATCAAGCAGCTCAAGCAGAGGTAACAGGTAATAAAAAGAAACAGGTGGACAACTTTAGGGCACCACAGAACTTTAATAAATTTGATCTTAGGGATCAAAATAAAGGTAAGCACCAATTTGATAGGCCACGGTATGAAAATAAAAATAAATTCCCACAATTCGATGAAAGGAAATATGATGAAAGAAAATCTTTCAACCAAGGAAAAAGGTGGTGTAAGAATTGTCAGATGGACAATCATGACACTGACCGTTGCAGAAGGAAACCTGTGTATATGGCAACCCTTCAGGTCAGGTCGACCTCAAGACAGGAGGAGGATATTATGTTAGATACCACTCCAGAAGAGATGAGGAAGGCACAGGCTGGGGATAAAACACTCAAGCCTTGTTTCAGAAAATTGTCAACTTGTCATACAACTCCAGGCAAGGGAGATTTTTACATGAAAAACAAGTTGATGTATAGGAAGACTGGAGCTAGATCCAATGGTCACGGACAGCTGGTTCTTCCAAAGAGATATAGGACAGACTTAATAAGGAGCCTACATGTGAAACCAGATGGGGACCATGAGAAAATAGGTACCATCATTCAAAAGGTAGCTCACAATTATTATTGGCCCAAAGCAAGATGGGACATTGAGAATTTTGTAGAAAGGTGTAGCATAGCACATGAGGGAACACCCACAAGTGGGAACATGGATCAGGACCTGGACACGCCACGGGGCAAAATTAGGCCTGATAATAAAAAGAAATATAAATTTGAAAAAGTGGACCAAATGGAATGGGAAGCCCCTTTTCACGGACAAGCTTCACTTAACTGTTTTACAATGGCCACTATGCGGAGAGTGCAAAAAGATGTCTTACCCCAGGATAAGCCGAAAATCCCTCAATCGGACTTAAACAAACTGGAGGAAGAGGATGTAGGGAGGAAATCTCTCATCAAGAATTTTAAGTGGGGAGAAAGCCCCAAAAGAATTGGTAGCGGTCGTTTTGTGAATGATAATTCTGGGAGGAAAAATCATCACTATAAAGCTTCGAGTGGAAGAGACCATACCGGTGCATGGACAAATAGGTCCACACAATTAAAGGTCCATATGTAGCTTTGTTAAGAACTTGGACTGATGAAAAGACAGAGGAAAACATTACATCTTCATACCAATATGTGAATGAGCTGACCACTCGGTTAAAAACTGGCTGGAAACTTGCCAATGAAAATTTGAAACAAGCCAGGAAGAAACATGCTGCCTATTATAACAGGAAGGCGAAGGACAGAAATTTGGCTGTGGGAGAGAAAGTACTGCTTCTTTTGCCTGGGAGTCAGAATAAGTTACAAATTAGATGGCAGGGTCCATATACAGTTCTAGAGAAGGTGTCTAGAACAAATTATAAGATAGATAAGAAGGGGAAAGAAAAAATCTATCATGTGAATCTCCTGAAGAAATATTTGGAAAGAGAACATCAGGAAGAGACACACTTGTTGACCTTGTCCATCGCCATGGAGATGAAAAAGGAACCACTTTCATCATTTGAATATCCATTACACCCCTGTGAGACAGCAGCACAGGTGAAAATCAGTACACATTTAACGAAAACTCAGAAAGAGAGAGTGCAACAGGTTCTAAATAATCATGCAGAGGTGTTAACAGACCGACCAGGGCATACAAACCTATTGGAATATGATATGAAACTAATAGACTCCACACCTGTCTGTATGAAACCATATTCGATTCCGTTTGCTAAGGAGAAAGCTTTGAAGGAAGAGATAGACTATCTGTTGAAGGAAGGAATTATTTCGCACAGTGAGTCTTCGTATAGTTCCGGGGTTGTACTCTTAAGGAAGCCCTCTGGAGAACATAGACTCTGTATAGATTACAGGAGACTGAATGCTATTACAGAAGGACAGGTGGATCCATTGCCGGATACAAATCAGCTGTTTGCCAGACTAAATAAAGCTAAATATTTCTCAAAAGTGGATCTGAGTAAAGGATACTATCAGATTCCAGTAAAGCCTGAGGTTAGACCATACCTAGCTTTTAGTACCTCAGAAGGACACTATGAGTTTAATAGATTGCCATTTGGATTGAAGAATGCGCCTAGTGTCTTCTCTAGAATGATGAGAAAATTATTGGATCCTCTGAATAATCCCTGTATAACAAATTTTATGGATGATATCCTTATAGCAACAGAAACATTTGAGGAACACATTGACTCTCTGAACATGCTGTTTAATCGACTTAGGGAGGCAAATTTAACAGCCCGACCAACCAAATGTTGCGTTGGATGTAAAGAATTGGAATTTTTGGGACACACAGTTTATCAGGGAAACATGACCCCTGACCCAAAGAATTTAGAGAAACTACAGAAAGCCCCGAGACCACAAACCAAGAAGGACGTGAGATCCTTTGTCTCATTATGTGGTTTCTACCAGAAGTATATCAAGGACTTTAATTCCATATGTGCACCGTTAACTGAATTGACACGTAAAGGACATCCAGATCGCATTACATGGACACCACAATGTGAAATGACTTACCAAGAATTGAAGGAAAAGCTCACAAGTAAACCCATTTTGAAATTACCTGACTTAAGTCAAGAATTCATTGTAAGGACGGATGCCAGTAATATTGGGCTAGGAGCAACTCTACTACAGAAATCAGATGCATTGGATGGGGAATTAAGCCCAGTGGCATATGCTAGCAGAAAGTTGAATAAAGCTGAAATCAATTACTCAACTAGCGAAAAGGAATGTCTTGCAGTAATATGGGCAATAAAGAAATTCAATATTTATCTGTATGGGAAGGCATTTAAGTTGCAAACAGACCACAAACCTTTATCGTTTCTAGCACAGGCTAGGCATGAGAACTCCAGGTTACTCCGATGGTCTTTACTTTTGGCTCCATATAATTTTAGCATTGAGTATATATCTGGAAAAACCAATTTGGGAGCGGATTTTTTAAGCCGCCATCCGTGTGATGAGAATCACCGTAAACCCCAGAAATAATAATAAATTTCTCTATGTGAATATAGAATAAAGGACTGACATATAATGTCTGTTTTAAGAGGGGAGGTGTCGTGGAATATTCTAATCCACATATATAAATTATCAAGTAAATATAAAGCCTAATAAATACATATAATAAATAAAGGAAGAAGAATGGTAAAGAACAGTGCTGTCACAATGACTGTACTCGAAATCCCCTTGTTTTCTACTGCGTATGCAAATTGTAACGTTTCACGTTGATATTAAAGGCCTTCTGCAACATACACGCGTTTCCCAAACACACAATAAAATGTGCTGCCTTTCTAAGAAAAACCTTGAAATATGCAAGTTGACCTAAATTTTAAATTCCATTCATGTCTTTTTCTACACTATGTTACCAAGATCAAAAGACAGATGGACAAAAGGATAGCGAGAAGGGAGAGGCAGAAAGCCGAACACTAAACACGCTTCGCGCGATACACAAATGCTGCCATCACGCGTGTAAGACTACAAGCACTAACTTTTTCGGACGGACAGTGATAAATTCACTACCCTTCCCAGAGTTAGGTTTTAAAATCATAAAAAACGCTTATTAGGAAAGATAACATTATATGGGTTTACGTTTGAAAACATTACAGTACCCAGACAGCACATCTTCGAAACAGGAGGTAGAAGGAATTGCATATTTTGAACGCAGCCACGTAGCTCTTTTAAATTTGGATATTTGGGTTCCTTAGGGCTTGCTGACAAAGAATATGTAAAACGTTACGCAAATAGTCCAGGAATTAATAAATTATAACCAAAATAAAATAGTGGGGATGCCTGACAGCATGGAATCATTTCTGCTCATAAAATTTTTTTATAACGTGTTTGAAAAAAATCTTACGTTACAGAATTAGCCTACCATGTAAACTCCAAATTGATTGGAGCGCAACAAATGAAAGACTAACCACGATTGGTCGGGCTATAAATACTATCTTTCGTTGTTAGGGGAGACGTGAAAAGGTAACATTTTTTCAAACACTTGTCGAAACGTGGCCTCATTGGCTAGACTCGCTGATATACTCACTTAGGAGCGTTAGTTCGAGACCACTAGTGCAAATAATCTTGATAAAGCAACAGTGCGTTGAAGCCAGCTCATATTTGTGTTAAATAAAAGCCTGGAACATAAGCAGATGGGAATTTGTGCCAGTAATTGTGCCAGAATTCATTGCTAATCAACGTATCTGTGTTTATTTCCATGAAATTGTGGTAAGCTTGAACCATTCAGTATCTTTTAATGAAAATTGAATGTAAATTGTTAATTTATGCCTGTATATATATATATGTGTAGTTCAGTGGCAAACAGGAGATAAAGCCTATAATGCTCCAGCCTGAACAGAGGGTGTCGGAGGGAAGTAAAACGGCATGGAATGGCCAAATAGTACACTGACACCTGGATGATTGATTAGACAGAAATAATGCTGGAAGTGCAGAGGCGTAGTGACCATTAAGGAGGGTAATGCTGGTATAAAGTATTTCAGATGAAGCTGACAGTTGGCCTAACGCTCTGAACTCAATGTTTGTGTTGTATTGTGCTCAGTGTAGAACTAGAGTATCAATTAGTTATGAAGTAGAAGGTACATCCTTCTTGTTTTCAGGGACCGTGGTCTTGATGGTATTGAGCAGCACCGGGTCAGAGCTTTGCTGAATCCAGAGTCGGACAGCATACTCCTTGGTCCATTTAGCTATCAGTGAGGTGTCTCCAGAGCCCAGAGGAGAATTCGAGCAGAGGAGTCCTTCCCTGCCGCCATCACGCAAGATAAGCTGATTTGGCCAGCTGAGCTCAACATTATGTCCCCTCATCTTGAAATGACTTTGTAAAAATAACATTCAGAGGGGAATTTAATTGTCTTAATATCAGGAACTGAGAACATCTCCAATAATAGTCCCAAAAGACAAACTATTGAAGTCATGATGACAAATACCAACAGAGCTTGAACAAAACAAAACCAGTATTACCTCATATTACCACTACACAACTGACACACATAGGATATTTTAATAATATATGTCACTACAATATTCATATTGATAAAGTCTGTACATATACTTGTAATTAAAATTGATTGTGATTCCTGGTTCCTTTGTATTTGAATCAGGACACATATACCTTTATGATAACCATGAATACATATTGTTATTTGAAAAGTTATCAGTGACTCCTTAAGATATTCTCATAGAGTGTTATATGTATGTGAGTGTCACAGTGTTGTCAAGAGTAGTGGATTAAATTAAATTGTTTATCTGTCTGTTGTTGTGACTTACACTTCATCATACACATACCCTAGACACATAACGTAGTCATCACACTATTCCAGAATAATTCTGACTGAGATATATAGATATGTGGTAGCAAGTAAGGTTATCTATAATACACTACTCTTAATAGATATAGATACCTTCACAGCTGATCTCAGTCAGTACACTAAGTCCCCTATAAATATTTATAACATCCCACTTCACCACACTGCAGGAAACTCAGCACAAGGCATTACAAAGCAGTCCTTGGTCTGGAACTCCCAGGGTAAGAGAGGCAGAGGTAGACCAGAGAAGACAATCGGAGATAGAAGTGAAAGTGATGAGGGGAAACTTGGAAAGAGCTTGATCTGATGACACGGTACAGGAGGAATTGGCATGTGTTTGTCGAAGGCCTATGCTCCTTGGAGAACTAAAAGGTATTGATTGATTACCTATCTGCATCTTTTTTTTTTTTTTGCATGTCCCTTGTAGCTCCCTGAGATCTGTACGGAAACACGAAAGACTAGGAGAAGTGCTCACTCAAACATGTCGTAAGATGGCGGCTAATATGATATTGTACATAGGACTGACAATCTAATCATGTAATAATAAAGGTCAAGGTCAAGGATCCCGTTACACGCCCATTGAGGCATATTGGGAATATGGTGTTAGGCTCATATTTTCTTTACCATCGGCACACTAGGGGTGACGTGGTCAACATCACGCCGGCCGCTTTAACCTTCCCAGAGTTTCTTTGGTACCCAGTTGGGGCTGGGTCGACCCAGGAGCCGTTTGCGGCCCTAAAAAAATCCCACCTCATCTGTGGATCGAACCATAGACCACTGAGCTAGGAAGCCAGTGCACTAACCACTATGCTACCGCGGCTCCCATGTAATAATAACTTACTTCATAAACCACTGCAGCAAGAGCACGTGCATGCAGGCAAGGGGCGTAACTACATGGCTGGCTCAAAGCTCTATAAGGAGAGACAAGGGAAAAACATTTATTTTAAACCTTATTCTTCACTGTTCGGTAACGTTTCTCTTCCAAATTCAATGAACCTCAATGTTTTTGACCAAAATTGGACTTACAATATTTTTTGAGGAGGCATGACTCTTGCAAATTTATACGAAGATTTTTATAATTTAATTGAATTCGTATACAATTAACCCCATACCTGTCGTAAAAGATGGCTTATTTTGATTGTGTTTCATAAAACTCTACAACACGGTGGGTTTTTTGTTTTGCTCTGATTTTGTTGCATAACATTTTACAATAAAGTGGCTTAGTTCATATTAAACTTAAGTTTAATTTAACAATTTACTTACATCGTGTACACAATGTTCTTTTTCCTCCTAACAGAGCATGATGCTACCTAAACTGATGAACCACCCCCCCCCCTCCAGAAAACCTGCGTCAAAGCCTTGGGGCCCCTCCCCATTTTTTTTTCGTTGTAGTGGTGGTTTCTGTACAAATCTCTCTCTCTCTCTCTCTCTCTCTCTCTCTCTCTCTCTCTCTCTCTATATATATATATATATATATATATATATATATATATATATATATATATATATATATATATTTTGTATGAATTGAAGTTGGTCTATGTGTCTGTTACCTCATAACTAGAGAACGGCTCAACCCATCTTGATGCGGTTTTCTCCAGCGTATCGGACATTTCTCAGGGAAGGACATGGGCTATACGATGCGAAGTGAGAAGGCTGGGCAGTGAATTTTTCTTCACTCCATTGATTATTTTGTCAAGGGACTTCATTGATTCTTATCTTAAGTTATAAGGGACGTAACTTACAAACTACATAAGTCATAATTTTTATGCTTTTTCATTAAATTTAGAAAATGTGTGTTGCTTTCTGTTGTGTACGTTTCTTAAACCAGAGCTTTTGAGAAGGACATTTTAAATAATCCTCAGGTCTGTAAAGCTGTTAATTAAATTTACAGTGCGTTGCCTTGTGCTATAACATTTTGTAAATCTGGATCCGTGACAAGAGAAAAGTTTTAATAATTCTCAGCGATGTTTATCCCAGAAGATTAGTGAGTGTGTTCTAGAAGATTCCTGAACTCCATTCTCGAGACCTAAAGGTCTTTTATATTTGGACATACGCTCTAAATATAACCGGCTAGGTTGAACGGTACGCGCCTCGCCAAAACGAGGCAAATTTTTATTTTAAAAAAAAATTTAAAAACTCATTCTTAAGTTTATTCGATAGCAATTTAAATAGATAGATGGACAGATAGATAGATACACAGATAGATAGACGGGACGGACGGGACTAAGGGGCGGACGGCAGAGACAGGACAGACGGACGGAAAAGTCGGGACGGACTGACTGGACGCACAGGGCACAAGGGACGGACGGCAGAGACGCGACTGAGGGGACGGACGGGACGGTACCGACGGGGGAGACGGGACAGACGTACGGTAATTCCGGGACATACGGGACGGACAGGAGAAACGGACGGGGCGGGCGGGACATACGGGACTGTACCGACGGGATGGACGGGGAAGGACGGGACGGACGGGGGAGACGGGACATACGGGACGGACAGAACAGACGTACGGTAACGACGGGACGGACGGGGGAGACGGGACGGACGGGAGAGACGTACGTCAGCTAGTTTCTTTTATATGATGAGTATGTCAGCCCCATACACAACCTATTTTAATAGCATCTTACGACACGCCAGAGGGAACAGTGAGCCTATTCGTTCTATGTCTCCTGAGAAGCTGCGGGAGCTGCACGCGCATCTGCTCATATTATATTCCACAATAAATTCTTGAAATATTTCATACAACACTCAAGTCTCAGTGCAACAGTTCTCTTACAAAAAATATATTTTTGTTAATATTGTATTTGTATTGTACTTTTTATTTACTGTTTTCCGTGTGAAATGTTTCCAATGCAGACTTAACTCGCATTCAGTGGTTTACTCACTTACACTCGTCACGTGCCCAGTCAGCCAGACTCGCCCTAGTGTTAGCGCCCATTATCTAAGGTCACGAGCCCGCCACCCCTCATTACCCTATATAAGCATCTGTCCTACCTCTCATGTTCCTCTTTCCCTTCACCACGCCCATGCCTCCCCCCTTCCCCGAATACACTTTACAAGCAGGGAGAACGTTGCCCGCGAGTTCGAGTTACCAGAAGATTTGTATGATGAAAATGTCAAACTCTGTTACACGTGTCATAATAGTTAAATTGACTGTGCCCAAACACGACCAAGGCTCTGTGGGTCTAACCACGTGGTGTGCACTTGCTGCCAGTATGACACGGAGATAAATTGCTTACGAAAGTAAGAACGATTTCTAAGGAAACAGAATGCTAAGATTATCATAGCTAAATTTCCGCAATAGATTGAGATACCATCTATTCAATAAGCTAAAGATAGGAACTACTGAACTGTGGCACTGATAAAATGACTGCTGAACATCTGCTGCAAAGATGCTAGACATATGAGGAACAGAGAAAGCATATATGGCCGTTACCAGTATTATTCCTGGTATCGCGTCCGCCTTTTAAAGGTACCCGGTTCGCTCCCAGTACAGGGAATATAATTGATGAAAATTAATTTTTTTTTCAAAATCAGAGGTTCCCAATGATGTCAAACTCCCCCCTGATCTCCTGGGAAGGGAGACCGGATGCCTAGCCTTTTCACATAAGGGCGAAGAAATAGGAGGTTCCGTGTGCAAGTTATACACGGTAAACACCCCTCAGCAGTTGGAAATCTTGAAGAATAGGCCATCCGGCAGCTGCCCTGGCAAAATTTTAAAATGAGGACACCTACCTGATATACAAATATTTATAGAATGTATGATTCCTTCACAGTCCTCCGCCAAGTTGTTTTTAATAAATATAAATCAATATCATACTTACTTTTCTGTTTACTCCTCCCGGAGAACGGCGCTAATATTGTAGCTAAACCCCTAGGTCACCCAGATCTTTACAGGACCCCGGGAACCACATGGGGTCACGTCATCATTATCTCCCTTTCTGCTCCCTATGGATCAATAAGCCACCATCGTAGCTCATAGCCTTGAAGGAAACCACCGTCATAGACTTTAGCAATAGTGGTTTCTATAGCAATGTGAGTTACATGCATGAGGTTACCAGCTGCATGCACAACCTAATATTTGCCACATCTTACGACACGCATGAGGTAGCAGTTACCATATTCTTCTTTTGTCTCCACATAGACCCCATTTACTTCTTCTTCTTCTTCAAGTACCATGTCTGGTGGTGTAGGTGACCATGTCGCTCCACAACTTCCTGTTTACAATACTATTTATCAACTCTGTTCCATGCCATGATGCCAGACTGACTGTCCAGTATCTTCTGTCTTTGTTGTCCTCTATCTGTCTTCCCTTCTATTATCCCTGTTGTCCTCTGTCTATCTTCCCTTCTATTTTCCCTGTTGTCACCAAATATTCCAGTTTCCTTCTTCTCATAACATTCCCAAAGAAAGTGGGTCTGCTTCCATCTAACATGAAGAATAAGCTCCCTTTGTATATTGACATTTAACTACCGAGGCAAAAATTACCGTTTATGGTTCAGTTTTTAATAAGTACTTCATGTCATTATATTTTCCATTTGCACTCCTTATTGAGTATGGAACCACACCTGCAACTGGTTTTCTTGCAGGAAAGATAAGTACTAATCTTTCTTTGCCTCCTTAGAAACACACCCTCCACTATAACTTGGGCCGTGTGCTCATTTGTAATTCGATTTAAGTTGTTTCTTACGATCTAGTGTGACCTTGTCACATTCTGTTAAATAATTGAATCGCTCACACTTTGCTAGCATACTAGTTATTTATAAAACCAGGCGCTCCAATCAATTTGTTTAGCCAGTAAAGTTACAGGCTTGGGTTAACGAAATAAAGCAATCCGTCAGCACTAGGCAGTTCCATGTCAGATACTGCCGGAGAGGAATGAAATATGAAATACTTTATCATGCTCAGTCCGGCTTCTTTATAATATGGTGTGACCACTTCCCTTCCTCAAAGCCGTTTTCTTACCCTAACTCAAGAACAGAGTCTGGTACCCATTTACAGCTGGGTAGACCGGAGCGTGACGATAAATGGTTTCTACTCCCGAAACCTGCTAACTTCGCCAGTAGTAAAAAACGCTCTAGTCTCTTCGTCCTAGTGCTCATACTAGGACAAAAGAAGCGGCAACGTTGCTGCCACATGGGTTTCATCAGGGACAACCGAACAGAGACAGAAGTGGAAGAAAGGAAGAACTAAGTTAAATACATAAACAAAAATGATACAAAATTACACAGATTTTCTAGATGTTCTCAAAACTTTGACTGTGTCGTGTGTAGTGAAATCTGAATCCTATCTCGGCCCTCATTCAAAACATTACGCCGTACAGAAATTCCGAGAAGTCAAACAACTAATCAAAACCGCAGCTCGGTACATGCAATGCTAATATTTTGTAAGGCCTTTTAGTAGGAAGACGAGAAAGTGTAGATGTTGACAATTTTTCGAAAGGCCATGTGCAGATAGGAACGGTATATATCAATGATGAGGAACATAATTTGAAGCAGATGGACGTGTAGATTGTGATGTTAGTGTTAGGAAAGTATTTTGAAGATGTTAAGCTTGCTGGAATGGATCACCTTATTGTAAAGATGGAAATAATGAAAGAAATTATTTTACTGTACAAATAGAGTTATAACATAACTCTTTCCACAAGGCCATCTGATTGTAAGGAAGCAAATCATGGACAAACTGTAACCAGAGGGTTACTGGAATAGTGTGCTATTAATTAAATGAATTATGTTATGTTTGACTTGCTATGATTCTCATGAGTAACCACATCTTGTCTGATCTGACTCATCTTACCTCCTGACTGGTTAGGGAGTCAGTGAGAGATACTACGTAGGTTATATATATATATATTAAATGTCAGGTTATATACTGCCTTGAAGAGTTTACTCAATTATACGTGCCTAAGTCAGCTGGGGGAAGCTCTTGTTGTTCTGAACCCTTGCGAACTGTCAGAGGGTCTTCAACAGTGCCACCTTTAAGATTGGAAGAACCACAGTTGTGGGATTCTTTCCAGTTCCATTGCTGGGTCAGGCCATAGAAGAACTTTTCGAAGATAAGTAGCCTTGTTTGGGGCTACTTAACTTTACAAAAAACCATACAACACAAAAGAAATTAAAAACTAAAGATTATAAGAATCTAAAGACTATGGAACATATACCTTACGAGTTTATTCTTTACAAGTGAACATTGAAATGATGAAACAAGTATGCATTGTTAAATAACATAGCAAGTGCCATTCTAAATTGTGAAATAATAATATTAACATTTGTTCAAGTTTAGCACAGAAGAAAGATAGTTTTCATCAAAGATCAAGAAAATAGATGAAATGAACTCAATTTGAGTTTATTTGAAAATTAGCCAACAGAACAAAGAAAGATCCTGTACATAAATAAATTATACATTGTACCAACAGTCTTTATTGAATTATTTAAGTCTGGTTCATAATTCTTGTTGGTTAGTTAAGTACCCCTAGCAGAGTCAGTGTCTAGCGTTAGTCTGGAGAGGGGCACCATAGGAACCTAAGATAGTACATTACCATCTTATCTAGGAACCTATATTGCTTGACTATACCTTTGATGTCGATACACCATTACTTTTTTCAGAGAATGGGGTATTTCTTTTAAGACCAGTCTCCTATCTGGCACTATCCTGGTATCATCTGATACATCTATTTGTCCAGGATATTATCATCATCATTATATCTTTCCTCTCCCTACATCGTGTATAAAGTCTAAATTTAACATATAGTCTCAGCGTACCGTTCCTCCACCGCAGGGTAAACTAGCGCGTGGAAGCAGACGAGTATTTACAAGTGCATTCAAACAGTAATTAGCCAAACCAAAGAGAACTTGGTCCTTATTGAATGTTTGAAATGTTATGAATGGCTAGTATGCCGTAGATGATACATGATTAAGCTGAATGACTTAAAGAAAGGGGAAAGGTATAGTGAGGGATTTAGGAAAGTGTGCCAGATCTGCCAGCGGCAGTACCGTGTACTTTGCCATGGTTTTACAAATACTCAGTGTCATGTGTGTTTGTCAAGTTTTTAATTATATTCATGGAATTTTGCCAGTATGTTTGTCAAGTTTTTAATTATAAGTGTGAAGTTGGTAATTACATACCCTGGTGACGTTCACCTCTACAAAGATGTTCGAGATATACTGTACAACTCACTCAGTTTTTAAAATGCTATTTATGCTTTACGTATTCTCATTGTGTTTTTCAAATAAAGTGCTCACACAGACTGATTATATATATATATATATTTACTAGTATATATACTAGCATGTAGAACCGCCGAAAACGACAGGAAAAAACGTCCAGACAAGGCAAGGCTTAGGCACTGGAATTAAAAAAAAAGACGAAAGACAAGGAAAGAAAAAAAAAAGGAAAGAGAGAAAAACGTGCTAAATGCAAAAAAAAAAAAAAAAATCAAAAAAAAAAAAAAATCAGTATAATGAAATTGACTAGTAGAAAGAACTGTATTTAAAATTGTTGAGAAACAAATAGTATTAGCTTATTTTGACACCTATTGAAGATGAACCCCAGTCAGCCGAGAATACGGATAGTAACCTCAAACATGTAATCAACCAAGAATAGATCAGTCCAGAAGAGCCTATATCAAAGGGGTAATGGACGTGGGCAAGAAACATAAAATAACAATCCGTCCACATATAATGAATTAGAGTGACAATCAGTAATCAATGCAGCAGGTAAGAAATTACACATTTTCTGTAATGTAAATGATAATTTTACGGGCATAGATAATCACATCATCATACGCCTCCCTGCGAGAGGACCTTCCCCTGTCTTGGATGGCTGTATTTTATTTTCCTTAATTGACTTGTCCATGTTTGTTGAAGTTTTTTGTGGTTTAAATGTTTTACAGGATGGGGTAACCAGCCCTATGCCCAACCCTCCTTAGTCGCTTTCTACGACATGCATGGCAGGGAATAGTGTTACCATTCTTTGCTCCCCTTTCTGGCCCCGGTAACACACGGGTGAATGTGTTGACAACCTAATGTCAAATATGAGGCAGGATGAAAAAAAAAAAAACCCAGGGCAAGAGAGGCAGAGGTAGACCAAGAAGCACATGGAGAAGAGAGATGGAAACAGGTGAAAATGATGAGGAGAACGTGGAAAAAACTTAAGATGATGGCACGTGACAGGAGGACTTTGCATGTGTTTGTTGAAGGCCTATGCTCCTTTGGGAGTGGAGGGTTATGAATGAATGAGGTAATCACGCATCCTATAAAGGCTTAGAGACTAAAATAATTTAACTTTCTGACAACGTTAAGGACTGCGGAGACACTTAGCTTGTCTACTTCACTTTTTGTTTCTTATCTTGCCGTTCAGCGACCTGGGAGAAGCAGCGTTCTGTCATGTGCGATGTGTTTAGTTTTGGTTAGAAACACGCCATGTTTATGAAGGATTTCCTGAATATTATATATCTGCTTTCTTCTCAGGCGTCACCTTGTCCTGTAGTCAGAACGTCTGCTGTTTAAATCCTGTGACAGTAATTGATTTAGACGAGATGTCCATGCCACTTTATTTTCTCTCCTTTTGTACAGCTAGTGGACAGAGAAAAAATAGGTCTACTCCACACTTTGGCATGTCGTAAAAGACAACTAATATGAGGTTGTTCATTGAGCTGGCACACTCATATACAAATAATTTGCTACATAAACCATGACTGTAAGAGTTTGTGTTTTGGCGTAGGCTTCCTCAAGGAGTCCACCATAATGGTGGGTCCATGATCCATAGGCTTCCTCAAGGGGTCCACCATAATGGTGGGTCCATGATCCATAGGCTTCCTCAAGGGGTCCACCATAATGGTGGGTCCATGATCCATAGGCTTCCTCAAGGGGTCCACCATAATGGTGGGTCCATGATCCATAGGCTTCCTCAAGGAGTCCACCATAATGGTGGGTCCATGATCCATAGGCTTCCTCAAGGGGTCCACCATAATGGTGTGTCCATGATCCATAGGCTTCCTCAAGGGGTCCACCATAATGGTGGGTCCATGATCCATAACGAGCGATACAGAAGGTAATAATGATGATGATGATGTTTAGCTATTAAATTGTGTAGCTGTTGACATCCCTTGTATAAACTGTACTGTAGCTCTTCCAGTCTCTTGTTTATAGCTTTTCACAAGCTCTTCTATTGTATTTCATTAACAAAACATTACAAGCCAGTCCTTGTTCTGGAATTCGCATAGTTAGAGCAATACAAGAAAACCGAAATAACACACAGAAAAGGGACTTAATTTCAAATATGAAAGGAATAAAAAAAGACCTGGGTAGACCTTGAGGGGCAGTTCATAAATTACGTAATGCAATTTTGGACATTTCCACACCCTCCCTCCCCCTTGTAACATGTGCGTAGCAAAAACCCACAACGTTTCAGACCCCCCCCCCCCCCCCCCCCCCCCCCCCCAAACAAACCGTAACATCTTGGCAACCCCTCCCCAATTTGCGTTCCGTAACTTGTGAACGGCCCCTGAAGAGATGACACGGGGCGGAAAAAAAGCCTGACGGGAATGTGTTGAGGGCCTATGTACCACAAGGCACTGTATGATAATTAATGCATGAATATATTAACATTACATTATTGAAAAAAGCACTTCTAAATTCTGCATTCACGACAGTGGGAACGTGTCTGTATACATACAGTAGTTATTCAACATCATCATGTTCCTTATAGAGCATGGGACTACCACTACAGCTGATCTCTTGGCAGGAAGCCTGCACTAAACATTCACTTGCTCTTGCAGTGATAGTTTCGTTAGCTATGTGTTGCTAGCTCCACGTACAGCCTCATGTTAGTGCCCCTTGTAAGAATTTCCTGAGGGAGGGAACGGTAGTCCTATTATATCTTTGTCTCATCAGAGACCCCCCGGGAAACTACAAGGAGCATGTATACAAAATGGTGGAAAAGTGTTCTTCTTAGCAATTACGGCGAGTCATCTTGTAGATAAATAGAGCGAAAACAAATGTCTTCCTGTATAACAAAAAAAAAAAAAAAGGGAAGAGAGTAACACTAGGCTTGTTAACAAATATAACGACAAAACATAGCGATCACACTCCAAATGTGTTTAGTCTATAGAACCACCCGGTTGGAACGCTTCTAAACTCCAGGTCAAACATTTACAAAATTCTTACTGCAGCATATAAGGTTGCTTTCCCGCGATAGAGTGAAAGGTATAATAGTGCCGTAGCTGATATATTTTTCTGTTGAATCCAGGCGATCGTCTCTTCATTTCTGACGATTTCATTTTCAAATATAAAATGATTCTGTTGTATTATATTAAATAAAATTCTTCACAATAAAATAAATGTAGACACATGGTCATGAATGTGACGTTTCCTGGGCTCGAACCCACAAGGCAACTGGAAAGGAAGAAGTCCACTTTACAATACGGTAAATAAACTCTAAACAGCAAACGAAAATCCAGTGGAATAAACAGAAGAACCGGGTCAGGACCTGTCCGTGACAATCTGTATATTGTCCCTAAGGTGTCGAAAGTCGAATCAAAATTTCAGTCGATTTTCTCACCTTTAGGACCGCCCCTTTCTTATCTTTGGTTTTTGTCTCTTAACCTCTTTTTTCCTGTAGGTTTTACGTATAAATCCAGACACCGCCAACGTCTGTCACTGTTCTATACAGCCCAAGAAGTGTCTTTAGGCATGTTTCTTTTGCTCGTCTTCAAAGTAGCGACCGAAACTCTTTCACGCCGGGAGCGGCCATGAGCAGGTGGGGGGGGGGGGGGGGGGGGGGGGGGGTGTGGGGAGGGGGGGGGGTGTGGGGGGGGGTCTTTAATGCCGTTTAGTCAGTGAAAAGCGAACATAGCCGAATTGAAATGCCATTTCATTGTCACCGGTCCGCTTTGTTCCGGGACCTCTTATGGCTGGGACATCGACGAGCGAGCCCCACGCTACTTCCCTGGTCACCAGCGCTACACTTCTTTCATCTCGGATTGCAGGGGGAAAACTCCTTGTTCACCAATGTCTTTGACCCCTGTCCTTCTCGTCGCTTTGTCGTCCACGTGCTTTTACCAGGTTCAGAGTGACCTAGCGGTAAGATCTTGGCTAATTAAATCGGGGGACTCAAGCCCTCCAGAGTGGCCAAGGAATCATCTATCGCAGAGTGGAATTAGTGTTACTGAAGCCCTGATATCGGAGATCCAATTTGGGGATTGAAAGAAAATATTTCCTTGCCTTTTGGGTTACAACAATCGATCCTCCCCCACCCGTCCCCCAGCGTCTCGCAATAATTCGACCGAAGGCGTCCTCCCCGTGCTAAGCCTAAACGGAACATTTATACCCGAATACAGCGAGCCGGAGACATTTTCCTTCCTTAACCTGACGTACGTACCCCCTAGCTCATCCAGGGAACCGAGTCGTGATGTCTCGGAATATATGTCCGCCGGCGCGCGCGCCAAGACGCCGCCAGACCACCACCGCAGTCAAACGTCCGTAGTGCCATGGAGTCCCGAACTAGTCCTCGGGTCCTTCAAAAGATTGTCTAATGTTGTCCTCCCCAGGGCGGACTCTGGGGCCCGTGCCTGGAGGGTCCTGGATCCCTGGCTCTTTTTTGGTTTTCCCATGCTTGTTCGTGGTAGCCATCTTCTTCTCCTCTTCTTCCCCATTCTCAGGACATGGCCCCAAAAGGACCATCTTAGGTTGGGACCAGGATACTCCAATATGGGATACAGTACTGTGGAGTCCAGAAACCGCGGGCCGGATATCCCTTAGGCCGACTCTTCATGGTGAAGCTTCCCCAGTCACTTACTTAGTTACTAGTCAACCCACCTTCCTCAGCTCCCCCTCCCATGAACAGCGGAATGTGTCTCTGGCGTATAACAGGGGTAGACGTACCTGAGCCCAACCTCGCCACCATCTGGTACCGCCAGGGGGACCCGATCGGATGCCGCCGGTACAACACCGCCCTCGATCGTTTGTCCCCTTACCAACCTCTTCTTCTTTGCTGAGAAATCCCTCGATTTTATGGCCTGAACAAAGTCTCCCAGCTTGCTGCTTTTCTTTTTTTCTCCGAGTGGCCAACGCTTTCTTTAGAGTGGCCGTCCCCTTTTCCGGTCTATCATAGCTCCGGGAGGGAAATTCACACCCTTGGGGCTGACCTGCTCCGAGACCCTTTCCTCCCCCGCTTAATCCTGATGTTTTTTCCCCTTTCTTCCTCGTGAGTATCCACCATGGATTTTTGTTTTAGCGCTGGACGGTGTATTAATCCACACCTTAAATAATTTCCGCGACCCATGGCAATTCACTAGGTTTGTTAATTTTTACAACGGGCGGTGTGTGGATGAATGTGGTTTTATTAGATTTATCTACCAGGTAAGTTAACTTACTAGTAACTTTCCAAAAAGGAATCTATATACCCTCTAAAAAGAGATTAACCGCTACAAACATTATCCACCCCGGTTCCGAATCGTCTCACATTTTAGCTTTAAACCGTCCCCCCGTGGGCCACAAGACGAATATACCCCCGTTGCCCACCCCATGATGGGGTACTTATAACAGCGGCGGCAATGTCTTAGCCTTGGAGTTAATTACCGTGGGATCTGTTTTAGGACCGAGTAGATGGTAAAAACCAGTTACTTGTTTTTTTATCCTAGCCTCTCTCGTCAACCAGGCAAGGCCGACCCATGTTTGTATACATACAAAAACACGAGAATACTGCCCCCGCCCGCAACACAGATGCACGCCCATAACCCCGCGAAGTGTAATCCTGGCTTAAAGCCCCACCCAGTCTCACTATTACCCTTTTAGGGGTGCGCTTTTACTCCGAGGCTGACCACCCTGTCACACACTACCCCCCCGGGCCCTTCATCCCCGCATACACCCCCCGCGCAACCCTGATACAGTCGCGGTCCTGGCGTCACAAACCGACCTCCTCCATTAAACAAACGCCCCCGTCATGGCAAGCGCGCCGCCGGCGCAAGTTCGCTCGACTCCAGGACGGCGCCACCATGAAGATGGCCTGCCTAACCCGCGCACAGGTCGGGCCCCCTCCTCTGTTTTTAGACGGTCCCGCACGACTGATAATGTGACAGGTAAGGGGAATTTAGTTTTGGTGTGTATTGAATAAAGACCAGCTAACGGAAAATCAGGGTTGCCGCCCCCTTATGGTTCCTCTATCAGCGCGCTTCTATATTGTCCTTGGCCGCAAACCGGGACAGGGACGAGCCCCTAATCCCCCTGCCATATACCTCGATCCCCGCAAGATCACAACCCCTACGTACCCTACTATGGGTCCATTTGGTTTATATTACCAAGCATTACTCATATTTGTTCCATTGCCCGACGGGGCATTGAGTGAATATCGTCGGTAATGTCTTCAGTAAGACAGCCACTTAATACCCGAAACATGCCCTCCACGCAAGCCAGTGCCCTTATTTGAGTGGGCCATTGTGCCTATTGAGGCTTTTTTGTTCTAAAGAAAAGACCCAAAACGACAACCACCCTCACGACACCCCCCAGGCGGATGTGACGACGTACGAACCCCCCGCACACCCCGGCGCCTTCACCCCCGCCCCGCGAACAGGACGGCGCCCGCCCCGTGCCACCCCCACCTGCCAAAAGACCATTGACATTAACAGAAGCCACCCGCTGTCCGACAAGCTGATCCAAACGTACAGCCGGACGAACAAATCTTTGCTGAATTGCCTGGAAGTTGCCAGTTTTAACCTATTTAGACCGGCGAAAGTTGGACAGGGAACGGACCGTTTCACCCCCCATCCGAGCCGCCCAACACGCACCTACACCCGGCCCATGTCAACGAAACTACAAAAAAAGACCGTGCCGACCAGTTAAGACCTAGTGCAGTGCCCGGCAATGAATAAAAAGAAATATATGGAAAAAGGAGACTAACCAAACCCCCCCCCACACTACACACACTAAAAAACGCTTAACTCCAAGACCCAAGACCACAAACAGCCCGCAGACCCCTGCCAGATGGTGTCCCTAAAATAAACGAGGAACCCGGGCACAAAAGAAATAACAAAACGTCGTCTCCCTGCCATCCAGACATCCTAAACCCAAGACTATCGAGTGACTAAACTCTCAAACCGACTTCACGCAAGCACGGACAAAGCCATACCGGCGCACCCAAGCAGCCAACCCCTTTGAAGCCCCAGCACAATTGTGGACTTCGCGACCACTCCCTCGCATTTAATTGCTTCAGGTCCCATACTTCACCCACCAGCCCCCCATGCCCGTCAGTCACCGACCCAAAACCCCTAAGACGCCCGTCATGGTTGCACGACCCCACCGACACTTGTCAAAGCATATATCCATCGCGACCCGACAGCAGGCTGGCTAGAACGTACCCGCCAGGCCAGCCCCTCAGAGCCAAGCGGTCTCGGTAGGCGTGTCCACACCTTGCGCCTCCCCGCGTCCCCAACTGCATGCACGCTAGATCAGCGTCACCCGTGATATGGACATATCCCAACCAGCCAGTGTAGACCCCCTGCCCCTGGTGGTCAACACCCCCACCCTGCAAGCCGCGGGTCTCCATACCCGAGAAAGATCAATGTGATGCATCAGCCCGGGGCCTCGACACATGAGCCTGTGAGGCCGACCCAGCAAGCCCACATAGTACCACGCAAGTGTGTGCCGACGCCCTTGCCCTCGTAAACACCAGGTTTGACCCACTGTTTACGGTCTGACCATGGTGAAAAACACGAGGGGACCAGAAGAGTTTAGGGCTAAGTTGGAACAATAGTTACTCATTTCGCGCCTGTTTTATCGGAACCCCCCCACCACACCGCCAGCCTGCGCGACCCATGCGGATGGTCCACGACCCGGCACGGGCGACCGCCCTTCAGGCCCATAAAGTCCCAGCTAGCCCCCCGTCGTTCACGGGTCATGCTGCTGCGCCAATCCAATGCTGCCCCCAAGTCCATCCCGGTCGTCCGGCCCCCCCCGACCCACTAGGTTGCACAGTATAGTCATCTCGCCGTCCGGTTCGGGGATGAGAAAACAGGGTGCGACCCCTCTTAGGGCCAACTATCGACCTCGGGGCCGCCATTGTCACGCAAATGGATATGAGGACTCGAGGAACTGTCCTCACCCTAGAGTGACAGGAAACCCTATAGTACACGACGCCCGACTGACCAGTCCTGCATAAAATATAAAAAGATATAATAAAAGAAAGAAAAGTAAAAATAAATAATTTTTTATTTTTCTTATCCAGCGGCACTTATGGGCTTTGTCCAGCCCTTCGGTGGCCCAATGACATGTCCCTTGCGAGGCCTGGGGGAACCTAGGACATTCCTTCCTACCCTGTCAGGGAGCTTCGCTATTCCTCCCATCGCACAGAGGGAATACTCCCTAGTTAAGCCGTTGCCGGCTATTCAGGGAGGTCAAATTTCCGGCCGTACCCATTTCTTCACAACCGCTCGACGCCCGGGGAATATATGAACCCCATGACCCCCCTGGTTCGCCAGTAACAGAACGCCGAAGCCCTACACCAGCGGCGGGCTTGCCCACATGATCAGATTCCAGATAGAACTCATAGGTGCAAACAGGTGGCCATAAGCTCCCGCCGAGGCACCGTGCTGCTTGCTCGCCGTCCCGCGTGTTGCATCAATA
>JAMPIV010020689.1:0-37119 GCA_024509875.1 Oreohelix idahoensis | reverse complement strand
CTCCCCGCCTCCCGCGCTATAAGACAGTCGTATTAACATGCTTTGAAAGGTCAGCAACGGATAAAAAACACCTAGACATCTAGTCACTCTTTGTCTTTACCCACCCCCCACAATACTTTATTCTGGAACCCAGACCCTATAAAAAACAACGGACAAAGAGAGCTGGAGATCCAGTTAATGAAAACGTTGAGGAATCGTGGAAAAGACATTAAGGCGTGTCAACTGGGACAGGAGGAATCGCAGGTTGTTTGTGAGGGCCTATGCTGTCAACTGAGGTGCTGCAAGGGTATGGCTATGACTATGTATACATTGCACTGCGTGTTGTTCAAGAGTTTCTAGGGGGTCAAAGGCAGAATAGATTACCTGCTCTCTCAGGTATTGTTGGTATAAGTGAGGACTGGACAATTTCCAACGTGATAAAAAACAAATGTGTTACAGGAACACCCGCTCCAGAAGCAGGATCAATTGTTTCTCGGGTGCAGTGTTTTACATCCATTACAAAAATGGTGTTTGGGTAGAACGACAACCTAACCAAAACTAATTACCAATTCCCAACAATCCACACCACTGGAGGCTCCTGTTGTGGTTTTCGGTGGTGTGTGGAATCTGACGGAATGTCACCCCAACGCGGTGGGAGGGAATGGGTGGCGGGGGCATTGGGTGGACATTATAGCAAATAAATACAACAAAGGCTTTGCTAGGATCTTATTGGTGGATGGTTATTGTGGAGCAGGTTCTGGGGTTTTGATATTAACCTACTTCTGGTGGTAAATTGCTCCAACATCCTTCTTGACTCACTTAGAATAAGAAATAAAACTTAGTCCATTGGCCGCGCGCTTCCTCAGGCGCTATTTCAAAAAAAACTATTTATCCCTCCCCAATTATGTGTGTGTTGGCTTGGCCCTCTAACATCGCTTAACACCTAACTAGCACCCCAGATTAAAATGTGAGGGTGGTGGTGTAAGACATTATTTAAATGTTGTAGAAGTTAACTCTAATAAAGCTCGAGTATCCTGTTTGCAGAACGCACCCGATTGACAAAGTGGGTAAAGCGACTTGTCCTCTAGCGCCAAGTTGCTGGGTTACTGGATGGAATTTGGAGTACGTGTCCCATACAGCCACTGCAATCTACACCAGCTGTAAAATGGGGTACTTGACTTCTCTTGAGTTTAGGGAAGGCAAAAGGTAGCGAGGAAGGCACCCGCATATAGCTGGAATTACAGGGTCATTGAAACACTTCAATCATTCTTATGGCAGTATATGCTATGGTACTGTATTATCTTTACCCTATTTGCAATGCTCTTCCAAATGTCGTAAAAACAGAATCAGACTATTTGAACATATTTTGTTTCAGTCTAAACCTTACAAAACTATTGTTTGTTTTCAGACTTTTGTTTGTTGCTATGTGCATAAGTAAAAAGTAAGTTTGATTCACACGTCAGAATAACTCCAAACGCCATCAAAGCCTTTCAGAAAACCTTCAAGAAAAATGTTATTGTATGTATTAAACCAGGGTCTGGGTAGTCGGAGTCTTGGAGTCGGTCATATTTTTAGTAGAGTCACAGCGGTAAAAAAATGTCCGGACTACGGACTCTGAATTTTATGCCATATGACTAGTAAAAAAAGTTAGTCGGAGTCGGGTGTAAAAAATGTCAGGTATCGGAAAATTTTTGCCGACTCCATATAAGCCTGGTGTAAACTGTCTTTTCGTTTGTGCTGTCAGCGAATGTACGTCATACCGTTTTGTAAGTATTGTTCTTTAAATGTTATTTTATTTATCAAAAATATTGTTTCTCACGTATTTTTTAAATTTTATCCCAATATTTTTTATACGGAGCACGTAACCCGCCAATAATAATGGCGGGGGGGGGGCGGGGCGGGGGGGGGGGGGGCCCCCCCCCAGGGGGGGGGGGGGGTGGGGGGGGGGTGGGGGCGGGGGAAGGGGGGTGGCCGGAATAATTATATTGTTGCTCTGTCTATTGCATGCTCTGATGGACAGTACCTAATTCTCCTTTCAATTTTTTCCATTTCCACTTCCACTTCGTTGAATCTTTGTGGTCAAAACTTATCTTAACTTATGGTTCAATGGTCAATGCTTGATGAACAGTTGAGGAGGCCTGCCTGTTCCTTTAATTGATGTTACAATTAAGTTTTCATGGTTGCAGTACGGGGTTCCCGTATTTCTCGAAAATGCACCACGACGAAAAAATTGCAAGGGTCAGGCGCATTCTTTTTTAATGGGTGTTTTAATTTAGTTTCACTGTGCATTGCACACATTTTTCACATTTCCAAGAAAATATAGCTGTCTGGATTTTTCCCCCTTCATTTTCGTTTACACCGCCTTTCTATAATTAGTAAAAATTTGGCTTTTATATCAGTAAATGTTCTGACTTTATTTCATTTTACCGCACTATTGGTTCTAAAGTTATTTTTTATGTCAGCCATGGTTTTAACTGTCTTATATTTTATCGCAGTATTGCTGTTACCTTTGTTTTGTTTTATCTCCATATTTACATTAACGTTATTTTATGTTATCGCGATAGCGTTTTTAAACGTTATTTAATTTTATTGTGCTGTTATTCTAACGTTATTTATTTTTTGTGCTTACTATTCTAACGTTATTTAATTTTATTGTGCTATTATTCTAACAGTTATTTAATTTTTGTGTGCTTGACTATTCTAACGTTATTTAATTTCATTGTGCTATTATTCTAACGTTATATTATTTTATTTTTGCTATTATTCTAACGTTATTATTTATTTTTATTGTGCTATTATATAAAACGTTATTTAATTCTATTGTGCTTAGTATTCTGTAAACTATTAATTTTTTTTCACAATTCTTGTCTCACAGTATTTTCTTTCACGGTTTGTGCCTGTTAAACTTTACTACATTTTTGTTCTAAAACTTTGTTATTTTTATATCTCAGTTGTCTCCATTATTTATTTTACTGCACAAATGTTCTAGCTTTTGTAATATTTTATTGCACAGATTTTCTAACTTTCCGTTATTTTACGGAAACTAAATTTCTCAGTTTCGATGTTTCACCAATAAGAGGGTCTCAAATAAATGTACCTGCTTCTTTGGTTCTTGGCCGCTAACCTGGACAAAGCAGTCACGGTGTGCATCACGCCTGGAAGGTAGCGGCTTTTAGAACAGCATCAAACTTTCTTCACTTTACTTGCTCGGCAACCATCATTCGTGTGGTGCCTCAGCTCTGGTTAATGCTTTGCATTTCCACAAATCTCCGCCAGGAAACATTTTGTTGGCCTCTCTTTCGCTGTCCTCTGGACTCCTTAGCATGACAGCTCTGGTGATTGTGTCAAGGTCTCTTCTGAGAATGTAGCCTACCCAATTCCAGCGTCTACGTGCTAAGATAGTGCTCACATCTTCTCGCTAGTTCCGTTGTATCAGTTCTTGGTTGGGGATGGTGTTGGTGATGGTGTTGGTGATGGTGTTGGTGATGGTGTTGGTGATGGTGTTTGGCAGGTCGTGTGGACAGAGGACAATTTGCACATTTCTTTTTCTGTTACTCTCCAGCATTCTGTATCGTTAAGGAGTAAAGAAATTAAGCAACTCTCGTATACTTTTTAATTTATTATTTGTACTGTATTGCATAATTGTTCTAAATTTATTTGATTTTATTGCATAGTTGTTCTGACTTTACCTTATTTTATGGAACAAAATGTCTCGGTTTCACTGTCTGCCGCGGAACATAAGAGATATATCAATAAACGTACCTGACAGTGGAATATGTAATCTCTGGGAAATTCACTTTCCAAGTTACCTGCAAAATTAGCGGTCTGGCACGACTGCATGTGCTTCATCGATTTCGATCGATGCTATTTGTTTCATTGCCTGATGGGTGACTCGTTAATTAGCTTCCCGGTGTCTCATTTAAAAAAAAAACCGTAGTGCGGACCTAATTAAACGGAGATGGGGGATATGCGCATTTGAAAGATAAATGTTTTGTCCTCCATCCAATATACTTAATAGAGCGTGCGACTGGTGGAGAGCGTTGACCTGTCGCGACAAAGTTACCACGTTCCGGAATTGCTTTTGGTTTGATTTTAGGGACCAACTTTATTGCACACGGACAACTTCATAAGTGCTCGATCTCCTTCCTTATATCACACAAGGAGGATCTCAGCACAGTGCACAAACTCCGTAGCACCGGCGAGGATTCCAGTGTGTGTATACAAGAATCACACATTCTATAAATATCTTTGTGGTGGGTAGTTTTTTTCCTAATATTTAAATTTTGCCAAAGCAGCGGCCGTATGGCTTACTCTTTACGATTTACAACTGCTGAAGGATTATAAACGTGCGCAATTTGCACACGAGACCTCCTATTTTTTCACCCTTATCAGAGAAGGCTAAGCATTCGACCTCACTGCCCAAGCGAACAGGGGGGAGTATGACATCATTTGGAAACACTGGTTCTGAAACAAATTATGAAATTGGAACCTGGTACGACAAGCTTTATAGTTTACCCACCTGTAAATGGGTACATTACTGGTCTCTTGAGTTAGGGAGGCAAAAGCAGCGAAAAAGGGAACCTGTCACTACACCACATATAGCTCATCCCTAGTATAGTGAAGTCTCTAACAGTTCACACCCCTACGGGATTAACATTACCGTTTAATCTACTAAATTATGCAGAGGTAGTAGATTAAGTAGAAGTAAACCAGATTACGAACAGTGCACTGCTTACTTAACTCTCATAGAAATAAAAACAAGAAAAAGGTAAAGTTCCCGTTACACGCCCATTGAGGCATGTTGGGAATATGGTGTTAGGCCCATATGTTCGTGACCCCCCCCCAACCCACATGTGGCCACACTAGGGGTGATGTAGTCAGCAGGACGCCAGCCGCCTTAACCTTCCCAGAGTTGCTCTGGTACCAAATTCATGAGGCTGGGTCGACCCCGGAGCCGTTTGCGTTCTGAAAAATCCCGCCTCAACTGGGGATCGAACCATGGACCACCGAGCTAGGAAGCCAGTGCACTAAACATTGCGCTATCGCGGCTCCCCATAGAAATAGAACTGACCCCCCCAAAAAAAAACAGTCCAAAATGTAGACACCACAAACACCCATATGAAACAGTGAAACATCACCTGTTGCGTTGCCCAGCACTGCAACAGACGAGACAACTCATCTTACCAAAAGAACGCAACCATTGAAAATACCATGTAAAGCAGAACTGAACTACTAATCAGAACCGCATAGTTTCACATAATGGCATTAAAATCATCAAGAGTTAACGCTCAGTGATGGTAGATCAAAGAAACGAGAAGACAAGGCAAGAGGTGGTGGATCAAAGAAACGAGAAGACAAGGCAAGAGGTGGTGGATCAAAGAAACGAGAAGACAAGGCAAGAGGTGGTGGATCAAAGAAACTAGAAGACAAGGCAAGAGGTGGTGGATCAAAGAAACGAGAAGACAAGGCACTCGAGAAGGTGGGTGTGGATCAAAGAGAAACGAGAAGTCAAGGCAAGAGGTGGTGGATCAAAAGAAACGACGAAAGGACAAGGCAAAGAAGGTGGTGGATTCAAAGAAAACTAGGAAGACAAGGCAAAGAGGTGGGTGGATCAAAGAAACGAGAAGGCATCAATGCAAGTAAGGTGGTGGATCAAAGAAACCGAGTATCGATGTGAGACAAGGCAAGAGGTGGTGGATCAAAGAAACTAGAAGACAAGGCAAGAGGTGGTGGATCAAAGAAACGAGAAGACAAGGCAAGAGGTGGTGGATCAAAGAAACGAGAAGACAAGGCAAGAGGTGGTGGATCAAAGAAACGAGAAGACAAGGCAAGAGGTGGTGGATCAAAGAAACGAGAAGACAAGGCAAGAGGTGGTGGATCAAAGAAACGAGAAGTCAAGGCAAGAGGTGGTGGATCAAAGAAACGAGAAGACAAGGCAAGAGGTAGACCAAAAACATTAGGAGAAAAGAGCTGGAGACGGAGTCGAAGATAATGAGGAAGGCACAGAAGACCTTGAAATGATGGCACGCGAAAGAAAGACTTGACTCATGCTCAGTAAAAGCTGAATTGTAATTAATGAATGAATATAAATTTGTGAACCACTCATGCTCTGTAAAAGCTGAATTGTAATTAATGAATGAATATAAATTTGTGAACCACTCATGCTCAGTAAAAGCTGAATTGTAATTAATGAATTAATATAAATTTGTGAACCACTCATGCTCAGTAAAAGCTGAATTGTAATTAATGAATGAATGTAAATTTGTGAACGACTCATTCTCTGTAAAAGCTGAATTGTAATTAATGAATGAATATAAATTTGTGAACGACTCATGCTCAGTAAAAGCTTTATTGTAATTAATGGATGAATATAAATTTGTGAACGACTCATGCTCAGTAAAAGCTGAATTGTAATTAATGAATGAATATAAATTTGTGAACGACTCATGCTTATTAAAAGCTTTATTGTAATGAATGAATAAATATAAATTTGTGAACGATATGAAGAATTACTTGTATTTTCCTTCACTTGTTTTACGATTTTAAGCCATAACTTAACATTATTGTTTTCGGAACTGTTTTCACTTCCGCCCAGTGAAAATTCATCTTTTATTAAAATTATTAAAATATACCTTGATGAACCGGGGTAATTCCCTGCTCCAGTACTGTATATTAAAGTTGTTACAGTTAAAAAGCTCAGTGCCAAGGTAATTCAATACAACGTTTTGATAGGGCTGGTAACCCATTGTCGCGAGAGGTTCAGATGTTATTAAATGTAAGATATCCTGGACAAAAAGATGTATCAGATGATACCAGGATAGTGCCAGATAAGATACTGGTCTTACAAGAAATACCCCCTTCTCTGAAAAGAGTAAGGGTGTATCGACAATCAAAGGTAGGATCAAGCTGTATAAACCTTCAGGTATGATAATAGTGTAGGTTCCTGAATGTCTATGTGCTACCTCTCCAGATCATCCCTTGAATAATGGTTATTCTTATTATTATTATTGTTGACTCTGCTAGGGGATCAATTAATTAATTAAATATGTAACTATTTATCAACCAGAACTTTAACTCAATTTAAATAATTCAGCAAGACTGATTGTACATATTTACAATTTATTGATCCTATACCGTTTCTCTTTTCGGTTAGGAAAATTATAAAGAATTCAAATGTTTTTACAAAATTGATGCGTGATGCCATATGATGATGGATGGTATCCGCATGTCTGGTTTTGTGTAGTGTGTAGATGTGTTCAGTCAAAAACAATGTTCATACAACAATAACAGGGCAATCCACATAGGACGTCAGTAAACTCACGACGTATAAAGTCAATGAGTCTTGAAACAGCCGTTGACGTTTTTCTTCATTATTTATTGTGGACGCCACAGTGACAAAATGGTTACGCAAATGTGTAGGCACATCAAACAGTCATTATCACAGCAACATTCAATACAGCAATAGACGGTAGACAGCATTACAATGATGAGTCAGATGCATGTTATATTTCAAAGTGCTGTAAATGTAGTCAGGTGAACAACTCCATCCTTTTCTATAACAGCCAGGAGATAACCAGATGTATGAGATCAGTTCACTCTCCTTAGTTTGACTCAGCAAGACAGACACGTCTGCCGAAGTATAAATAATGTCCTCAAAAATATCCTCTAGATAATAAAGGTTTTCCAAACCTAGTTCATTTAACAAAGTAGCAAGTAATGGTCCTTGGTACCTGCATCAACCGATGCAGTACAATGCAGCGACACATGTGAGCTGGGATCAAAAGAAACACATCTCGTGGCGACGCACTTTTCGGAGACAGGCTATGAATCGAAATCGCTCACGACACAAATCGATAGAGTTAATGAAAAAGTCAATTTACCTTGCTTTCATGAAATACACAGAAATATCACGCCTCCCGACATGTGGGAAAACACTAGAGGTATTATCTCGACTAAACGAAATATCCATAAGAGGACTACACATCCCTGACAGAACAAAAGAAAGCGGAGATCCCCTCTTCAACGAGGCATCTCTTTCGCCATTCCAAATCGCTCACTCCACTAGTCGTGGGCGGAAACCGCTCGACCAAACAACAAGACAAGTCATGCGCAGTCCAGCGCAAAATGACCACAGCTCAAACTTAACTGCATTCGATACCAACGCGAGAAGACAAATGCTTACCGAGAAAAGTGACTATAAATTTCAAGCAGTTGTTGCCCTTGCGTTATAAAACAGATATTGAAATAAAACGATGTTGCGAGAATTTATCACGCAACAAAAATAAAATAAATAAACATGGAATGTCAATTTCCAAAATAGTTCAATATGATAATTTTATCTTTCAAATATCAATTATATATTTCACATATCTTTATCACTTTCGCTGGACTGTGGAGTTAGTAATCATTTTAATAATGTCCATCATGAGTCATCACTCACTAGGTTTGTGTTATTTGTATTTTATTTATTAAATAAAGTCTCTGGATAGGCTGACCAGTGGAATTGCTTTTCCACTTATCTGTTATGTTGGGATGCATCCAACTCTAGACATGATCACACAATGTTCTGGATCTCCAGGCCGGGAAAACAGGGTAACTAGTTCTATGAACCTCAAGAACTTTCGCACCACAGAGTCCCACAAAAGTGGATGTCTCGTACAATCTTGGTAATTGCAGGATAAAACCTGGAATACAAATAATCACAACCCCTGTATGGTCCAGCACTATTCTGTCTTTACACACAATGGACGTAACAAACAGTGTCAGACATTGTGCTAACATTTGCACAGGACAATTTACCTCAGTACCACACACAGCCAGTTCAATGTGACTACACTTTCCTTATAAATCCTAAGTTAGATCCATTTGTCCATGATTTGCCTCCATACAATGATTTGGTATAGTATAACTTACTAAGTAATACCTTGATCAATACATTTTAACAAATCCTGTCATTCTTTCTTGTGTTCCTGATCAGTGTGTCGTTCCTCCAAGAAATACTCCTTCAAATACTTTATCAAAGTTACAGGCGTACTTTTGCCATCATTCTCAATTATGCTACACATTTACAAGGCTGGCTTTCCTCTAACTGTACACAGATGCTGACAGTTTCTGCCGGCAACACACTAGTCCTGTAATTTCTCTTGACACATACCACACCTTTCTAACGCACAAGTGGATTATTCACAGGAAAATTACATAATTATATATATATATATATATATATAATATATATAAATATATAATATATATATATATATAATAAATATATATATATATATATAATATATATATAGTATATATAATATATATACTTTCTTACCCTCAGGCAATACACATAAGCTGTAATGGGCATCTAGGTCTGATATGCAGATGCAGTGGCAAAGTACATGACAGTAACACTTTTACCGCCCTCTTCTGTACAGCTTGGTTGTTGAAAAAGTTGTGGCCTCAATTCAGCCAAGTTCAAGGACTTATATACTACCGCATCCTCCCTCTCGGATGGCATGGGGTAAAAGCGATGTTACAAATCTAAAACTGAGGCGTATCTTTGCCTTCAGTTCAGTTAGCAAAATTTTTAATATTTATTATCTTTCTTAATTCTGGGCCGATTTTGGTCATCTAAAGCTAGAATTATACTGAGAATTTATCTCTACCGTTCTATATAATAATTGTTTAGTTAGCAACATACATTTTAATCTATGCAGACTTTAACTAACTAAATTGGGACTAACCATGATGTAACGAAGCCCTTTCCCTCGATATTTCTATCTTACTAAAATACTATTTGAGAAAGTTTTTACACCTACCTCTACCGTAACATTCCCGTTGTTGAATTATATACTCCTTTCCGTTTAAACTTTTTTAGTCCTTAAGAAATTAAATAGCTTCGTACTATCATTTGCACAAAATGGGCCTCCATGTTAAGCATAAAATGTTCCAGTATACACACCAAGAATGGAGCGTTTTCATTGGCTATTGTATCAGACAGTTTCCCTCAGTATGGCGTGTTGTAAGACAGACCATATCACGACACCCAGTCATGTAAAATCGATTGTCACAAAAACCACTGCTGTAAGTAGCATGTATTTGCTTGGTGAAGCTTCGTGGAGACTATGCTACAATGTGAGCTTCATGCTCCGTAGGAGCGCATGACCCAGTGCAGGCTCTATCCTCTGTTAGGAACGATAAGGAGAAAGAAAATTACTGTTTCTTCGTTATCATCAGCTAGTCATTTCGGTCATTGATGTTGGGCTGGGAATACTCACGCTGTCAGTAACACAATGTGAACGACTTGAACGCGTGAAGGGATGCGTATAGTCTTGGGCTGTACGCGAGTTACCCCCATTGTGACATTGGGGTACATGCTTGGAGTGCTGTCGATTAGATCCAGATATACGATGGCCCAAGCAAAAGTCTTTATGCGAGTAACCACAGACAAACATCACCCCCCTGCATGGAAACATAGCTGACATTAAGCAAGAATGAATAGAGGGATGTCATGGATGGCAGAGGCAGAGACAATGATCAAACAGGTGGCCAGTTGAAAATATATTCAAAGGGGAAGAGGGGAGTATGTCAGATAAGAACTGGATTATCTACCAGCAAGTCATCATGAGCCTTGGCGGAGAACTTGGGGCAATGGGAAATCAGTACTGGAAATTAATCTGTTGATACATGATCATGCCGGCGATAATGATGCCATTGTATATACAGATGGGTCTGTGATCCATGGTGAGAAATCAGGTTGGGGCTTCTCTGCTAGGGTACAGGGCAGAATCGTCGCAGAACATAGCGGGGCTTACAAGATAACAACTTCCAACATGAGAATGGAGGTCGAGCCTGTTACTGCAGCCGGTGGCTAACTTAAACTTCATTAACAAAGGCAGTCATTGTGTCAGACTCTCAGTCCATGCCTCGAAAGGTTCAAAGTGGTTGGTTGCGGCATGAATGGAAAACATTCATAGAAGCTTCGAGTCTACAAGAGCTGGTGTGGATCTACTGTTCTGGTCACGCAGGGGTATGTGGTAATGAGAGAACTGACAGACACGCATCAAGAGCACCCATAGTGGGGACACTGGATATGGATAAGGTAGATATACTGAGAACAATTAATGATCGCCTGTTAGAGAATGACACTGCAATAGATGAACCATCAAGGTTAAGACTGTTGGAATTTGGCATCAAACGTAAGGCTAGTAGAGATGGATGTATGAGAGGACGCATCCGTCGTGTATACAACCAGCGAGCTACAGGAACAGTTAGTATTCACACTCTTCAACATATACTGAGGGAGACTGAGCACCTGTGGGTTTGCCCAGAGTGCAATGATGTCGATTCTGTTCAGTAATAACAATAACAATAAGGAGAAAGAAAAAGAAGATACATTAGAAGATAATTTGATAAGTTTAAACACGTAACAAAATTGATCGTCACTAGAGCTGCGTTTAAAACAAACGATTCGCTGATCTCGTTGTTTGAACATTGCTTAAATCAGCCATCCGACACACTCTACTTAAAATAAAAAATAAAATATGTAGTCGCAGTTTATTATTTTCCTTAATTTAAAACCCTTAATTTAATGGAGTTATGTCTGCTGTTTTCAATTTTTTTTTTAAATTGTATAAAACCGGCTAGGTCACCGCGGTCAAAACTTGACAGATTAAAATTTACCACGAAAGGGAGCTGAATGCCGAGTTTGAGCTGTCTACCCTGAGGGGAAAATACCGATTTTGAGCTCTGAAACACGACTAATATATAAAGCTCAGGGGAAGCTAAATAAAAGTGGTTTAATAAAATAAAAAAATAAAACAAGATAAAATATTCTGTCAGAACATTTCGTGACGATATGACTAAGACTAATAAGATTAACAACAGAAATATTTCCCAGTGCGTGTTGGATCATATCTAGCAGACGCCCTCGCCGTATCGTGTATAGCAGACACACTGGGAGAAGTAATTGACTAGAGCTTGGGATCGCATAGCAACTTACTGGCGTTTATTAACTGTACTGGATTTTTTAAAAAAAATGTTCATTCTCATTCTAATTAATGCTAAAACTGTCTCTAGACATAGAAAAGTCTGGAACGAAGGAGAAAATTATCACCGAGGGGTGGGTAAGGTGGTTGTGTATGGTAGCTACTGGTCGATTCTCCCCCATCTCCCCCATCTCCTTGTTTGCTGCGTACGAAGTGTAGAACCACCACCGTAGCAGCTCTCCCTTTTGCTGGACGTCTGCCTTCAAACCATATGTTTGCTGCTCTGGTTGTTTTTGTACCAGTTTGTATTAGGTGTTGAGATTGCCAGCCCCTGGCACACCCTAACATTTGTTGCGTTTTTACGGCGTGCTAGAGGAAGAAGTCCTGTTCTTTCTGTTGTCTCCTTAGAGACCTTATCTCCCCTCCACCTCCTCCCGGAGAGGCACAGTTGTGGTACGTAACCACCAGTGTCGCTAAACTTAAAAGGTCAAGGTTGTCCCTTAACAGATGCTGCCATATGAAAGGGAATTTTCAGAGACTTCACTAAACTCAGTCAATCAATCATTCAGTCAATCAACCAATCAGTCAATCAATCAATCAGACAATCAGTCATTCAATCAATTAATCAATCAATCAGGCAATCAGTCAATCAATCAATTAATCAATCAGACAATCAATTAATCAGTCAGTCAATCAGTGAATGAATCAATCAATCAATCAGACAATCAATTAATCAATCAGGCAATCAATCAATCAGACAATCAATCAATCAGTCGATCGGTGAATAAATCAACCAGGCAATCAATCAGTCAATCAATCAATCAGACAATCAGTCAATCAATCAATCAATCAATCAGGCAATCAATCAGTCAATCAATCAGACAATCAATCAATCAATCAATCAATCAATACCCTTTAGCTTCCCAAAGGAGCATAGACTTTCAACAAACACATGCCAAGTCCTCCTGTCACGTGCCATCCGCTCAAGTTCTTCTTCATCTTCCTCATAATTTTCACTTCTGTCTCCAGTTCTCTTCTCCATGTGTTTCTTGGTCTACCTCTGCCTCTCTTACCCGGGGGATTCCAGAGCAAGGACTGCCTTGTAATGCTATCAACAGGTTTCCTCAATGTGTGTCCTATCCATCGCCAGCGTCTTCTTCTCAATTCTTGTTCCACTGGCACTTGTCTGGTTCTTGTCATCTCTTGTTCCACTGGCACTTGTCTGGTTCTTGTCATCTCTTGTTCCGCTGGCACTTGTCTGGTTCTTGTCATCTCTTGTTCCACTGGCACTTGTCTGGTTCTTGTCATCTCTTGTTCCACTGGCACTTGTCTGGTTCTTGTCATCTCTTGTTCCACTGGCACTTGTCTGGTTCTTGTCATCTCTTGTTCCGCTGGCACTTGTCTGGTTCTTGTCATCTCTTGTTCCACTGGCACTTGTCTGGTTCTTGTCATCTCTTGTTCCGCTGGCACTTGTCTTTCACTACAAAGTCCAGCTTTACGAGATGGGGTGGCCAGCCCCCTTCCTCGCTGCGTTTACCTTCCCTGTCGATATTAGAGTCTAGGGCACTAGTAGAGTCTAGGGCACTAGTAGAGTCAAGGGCACTAGTAGAGTCTAGGGCACTAGTAGAGTCTAGGGCACTAGTAGAGTCTAGGGCACTAGTAGAGTCAAGGGCACTAGTAGAGTCTAGGGCACTAGTAGAGTCTAGGGCACTAGTAGAGTCTAGGGCACTAGTAGAGTCTAGGGCACTAGTAGAGTCTAGGGCATTAGTAGAGTCTAGGGCACTAGTAGAGTCTAGGGCACTAGTAGAGTCTAGGGCACTAGTAGAGTCTAGGGCACTAGTAGAGTCTAGGGCACTAGTAGAGTCTAGGGCACTAGTAGAGTCAAGCATTTATTTATATTATGGGTAGACTGGAGCGTGACGCTAATAGGATTCGAACTGTGAACCCAGTAACTTTGCCGCCAGAGATCCTACATCCAATAGAGGTATTTTGTATCACACAGAACCAGTGACGTGATTTTTGTCGTGATTGTGGAACAAAAAATAATAATGGTGAAGAAAATCATGATTTTTGTTGATGAGGAGCACCAGAGTTGCAGACAAACAAGACAGACAGATAGAAAATGAAGAAAGAGTCAAAGCTGTAGATGTGACTTCTTCAATTGTGTCATATAAAAACCTCTATTTCTCTCATGAAATTGTAGATGTGACTTCTTCAGTTGTCTCATATTCTTCTTCTTCCTCTTCCTCGTTCGCCCTGAAAAGGACGGTGGTTGCGTTGTGTCTGTTTACGCCTAAGCTGTGATATTTGCACCTTTCGGTCGACACATCCGACTTCAGCACGGCATTTTTTAGGGACCGGGTTTGCTTTCCCATTGCGATCCGCACTCGCTCAGCCAGACTGCACTGCTGCAGACTGTTTCCAGGACCACCACGTGGAGGTGGAGTGCGGTCTTGACCAGCTCTGGTTCGCTGGTCCTGATGCAAGCAGTACAGCTATGGGTCGCTGACTGTATTCACTATTGCTGCATCTTGGGGCCCCAGTTGTCTCATATAAAAACATATATTTCTCTCATAAAATTGTAGATGTGACTTCTTCAGTTGTCTCATATAAAAACATCTATTTCTCTAATAAAATTTGCCATGTGACTTCTTCATTCGTCTCATCACATCTATTTCTCTTATAAAATTGTAGATGTGACTTCTTCATTTGTCTCATCACATCTATTTATCTCATATAATTGTAGATGTGACTGCATTCGTCTCGAATAAAAACATCTATTTCCCTCATAAAATTGTTGATGTGACTTCTTCAGTCGTCTCATCACATCTATTTCTCTCATAAAAGTGGAGATGTGACTTCTTCATTCGTCTCATCACATCTATTTCTCTCATAAAATTGGAGGTATGCCTCAAGCTTTTCTCGTCTCTATACAGCTTTTCGCTCAATATGGGTTGGTGAAGGACGTTGTCGTGCTGTCCCTGTCGTGGAGCGGACAGTCTCGGAGGCTATTTTGTATAGTTTGCTTGTCTTTCCCACATATGGACATATGGCAGACTGCTTTTTTTTAAAAATTTGTTGAACAAATGCTATTTGACTCGGCAGTGGTCGGTTTGCAATCTGAAAATTAACACGTAATCACATTTACTTATTCCCCCAGCTTATCTGAAAAATTGCCGTATATTTTTTAAGCTGAGTACAAGGTGTTTTATATGTAGACCTGCGCCATAATATAGCCGAGGGACATTGTGTCCAGTTTAAACCGAGCACGCCTCGCAAAAACGAGAAAGAACTCCTTAAAAAAAAAAAACGAAGGGCTACCGCTTAGAAATAGTGTTACCCAAAAGGCAGCACCAAATTGAAGGCTTTTCAAATTTTACAAATAAAGGTCACAGGTTCATTGATTCCTTACCCCTCAGATCCCAGTGGAGCATATGCTATCTATAAGTTCATGTATAGCCATGTTCCTTATGGAAGATACAATAGTAAGAGAGAAGTGATTGAAGAAGAACAGATAGAGATGTATATAAACGATAAAAAAGCTCATCGCAAAGACGCGTCCTAACCAGGGTCATTCAAAACTCACGTCCTATTTCTAAATTGTAATTTCTTCACACACGTCCCACTAATATTTTGTTTTATTTTGTTTCTGGGAATACAAAATACATATTTTTATTTTACTGATTCATGAAACGGCAGTTATTGCGTATTGTTTTGATATTTGTTTCATATATATCCAATAGATACAAATGAAGATATGAACATTTAAAAAAATAGGACGTAACTTTTCAATCACCCTATAATACCTGGCAGGCAGAGCCGCTCAAGAGGTGCCAATACACTGAAGCATGTAAAGAGAGAAGCACAAAGAAGTCTATAATAATAATAGCCGCTTCAGTCATAACTGACTATGGGAATGCGCCCCTGAGGTGACAGCCCTCAGCTGCTTTTCTTTTCCTGCAGTTCCTTCCGGCCTTTCTCCTCTCTTCTGCTTGCCATGAGAGCTTCTTTTCATCCAATCTGAGGTGGCGCCGTAGAGAGCATCGACAGCTTCCTCCTCCCAGGTTGCTGGATTTGTCCAGAGCCCTCATGTCTCTCTTGCACACATCTTTGAACCTCAGCTGCGGTTGCCCAACTAAGTCTAAAGACAGCAAACTAAAGGTGCATGATCGAAATGACGGCAGTTGACAAGGCTGAAGATCAACATAGACATACATTTGACAAAACTTGAAGGAGGGCGAGCAATTTTTAAGCTGGTTCTAAAGGTCAGGGGTTAATGGGAAAAGAAATGCGTATAAGGTTTAAACATTTTTTTAAAGGTACTTTTTTTTTCTTGTAAGTTTTTCCTCGTTTTGGCAAGGCACGTCCGGTTCAGTCTCGGCAGAGAGTCTGTCGGTTATATAAGAGCACATTTCCAAATTTAAAAAATCATGTAGCACAGTGTTTCTTAACCTTTTTTGTGTCATGGGCCCCTTTGATCTTCTGATGGAGGGCATGGCCCCTTTGATTGTCTGATGGAGGCCATGGCCCCCTTTTATTGTCCGATGGAGGCCATGGATTCCTTTGACTGTCTGATGGAGGCCATGGTTACCTTTGATTGTCTGATGGAGGCCATGGTTACCTTTGATTGTCTGATGGAGGCCATGGTTACCTTTGATTGTCTGATGGAGGCCATGGTTACCTTTGATTGTCTGATGGAGGCCATGGTTACCTTTGATTGTCTGATGGAGGCCATGGCCCCCTTTTATTGTCCGATGGAGGCCATGGATCCCTTTGACTGTCCGATGGAGACCATGGTTACCTTTGATTGTCTGATGGAGGTCATTGATCCCTTTGATTGTCTGATGGAGGTCATGGATCCCTTTGAATGTCTGATGGAGATCATGGATCCCTTTGATTGTCCGATGGAGGTCATGGTTACCTTTGATTGTCTGATGCAGATCATGGATCCCTTTAATTGTCTGATGGAGGCTATTTATCCCTTTGATTGTCCGATGGAGGCCATGGACTTCTTTGATTGTCCGAGTAGGCAGTAGAAAATAATTCCAATATCAACCTACCAGAAGGCAGTAGAAAATAATTCCAGTATAAACCTACCAGTAGGCAGTAAAAAACAATTCCAGTACCAGCCTACTAGTAGGCAGTAGAAAACATCTGAAGTATCAACCTACCGGTAGGTATTAGAAAACAACTCTAGAATCAACCTTCCAGTAGGCAGTAGAAGACAACTCTAGTATCAAACTACCTACCAGTATGCAGTAGAAAACAACTCCAGTAGCAGCCTACGAGTAGGCAGTATAAAACAACTCTAGTACCAACCTACCAATAGGCAGTACAAAACAACTCCAGTACCATCCTACCCAGTAGGCAGTAGAAAACAACTCTACTATCAACTTACCTACCAGTAGGCAGTAGAAAACAACTGTACTATCAACCTACCTACTAGTAGGCAGTATAAAACAACTCTAGTATCAACCTACCAGTAGGCAGTAGAAAATAACTCCAGTATGAACCTACTAGTAGACAGCAGAAAATAACCCCTCAAGCAGATGAACAGACAGATACGAACCTAGTAACATTGATTACCCACCATTTTCTCCTGTCAGCGCCCCATAAGTACATTTCAAATATACGTTATTAAATCTCGCTGTAAATACCAGACGAAAGCGAAAGAGAACCATTTCTGATCACCCATCGTTGCAGCCATAAGTCGCCTTCTAATTTTATAGACTAACAAATCACTTTACTCATCTATAATTACATTTTTATTTTCAAAACACGCAGTACGCTATCCTATTCGATATCAAAGAGTGTCGCAAGACTTACAAGGATTTAAATACAGTGGCATCACTAATAAGCTTGCCAGATTTTTTAGCTGTTTATGGGTGTGTTCATAATTTCAGCTTTGTGTAAATACGGTGGTTAAAGTCTTCAGCTTTCAACGAGTCATTTATTATTATTTTTTTAAAATACTGTATTCTATGTGTTATTAGCCATTTCATTGGAACTGTAATTTTGCTTCTCTTATGTGCCTGTCACATGCCTCACTCCCCCTCCCAATCCCAAACCAAGGAGATTGCAAGGTAGGACAATCTACATCTGTTCTTGCTGTGGCTTTAAAAAAAATTATTTTGTCATTATCTTTGGTGGATCGATTCTCAGCTTTTCAAAGCTTTTTTGTCTCGTTTTATTCTCTTTGAAGAGAAATGAAACAAGATGTAAAAAATCCAGTGTAGTGACTGTCACCTGTCACCGCTATTCAAACATCAGAATATCAGTATGGAAACTAAACAAAGACTGATCAGTGTGACGGTATTGCCTCCCCTGCTTTGCAGTAGAGTCCACTAGTGGCCAAAACTCAAGAGTATCTAATATGGGCTTCAAAGGTGTCTATCTTCGCACAAGGTTACTCTTGGCAGATAAGTAAATAGAAGAAACAAAAATCGCTTCTATCCCCAGGGAGTCTTCACAAGATATTCAGATAAGCGAAAACAATGCTGCTTTGGCTTAGCAAGTTAATTCTAGAATCTGCCGACAACTTTTGTGAAGGAATTAAGCACGTATTAATTTCAGCTGGTTCAAGCCCCCATCCTGATTTACTCAGTAGAATTCTATTATTCTGGTATAGCTCTGTTTAGAGTGTGGGTAGTAAATTGACTGAGACAAACATGCAGTAACTTTAAAATGATTAAATCGAAGTTAAATTTGTAACATTTACAAATAAAAAAAATTTAATAACCACTTAAGTTTTAACAGTTTGAAAATAATTTGAATAGTTTAGAAGAAAAAGTTTCATCATTGATTTATAGTAGAGATGATGGGAAAAAATTCACTTTGGCAGTGGATATATTTTTAATTAGCTGCCAATGAGTAGTTTTTCTGCTCCCGCTGATGGATTCTGTTTACACTGCTCTCGCTCGTCGCTGGTCAAGGTTAAATTCGCCGCAAGTTCATAGAACGTCTCAAAAAGTAACGGCCAAGCTGGTCCTGTGTCTGTCTATAAGATCCTCTTATGATGGCGTCTCGCACAACGTCAGTCCACTTCTACCATACACCTTTGGTTCCAGAGATAGTATTTTCTGCTGGTACCACCAATAACTATGATAAAGAATAGAAACGAAACGCTCTCCTCAGTATTGCTTTTTATTTTCCCCCAACACATGTGCCCCCTCTTCAATTCTACCATCCCCAATTTATCTCAGAATTTTTTTTATTAACCCTCCGGATTGAAAATTAAATTTAATCCCTCGGGATAAAACTTTCTTTTTACATTTAAATTGGATAGCTTTAGCTTTACAGTACATTTAAATGAAAAAGGCTAATAGTACAAATAGAATATCTTTACATTTACATTTCTACTGATTGAAAAGTGTTCTCACATTATAAATTGAATATGTTTTTATTTATGTTTACACTGATTGAAAAGCTTTTCATTAATTTTAAAATGAATATTTTCACATAGACATTTCCACTGGTTTAAAGCTTGAAAACTTACATTAATTTAAAAACGACAAAGTAGAAAACAGACGTCATAGTAGAACAGCCCATAGAGTAGAACAGACGACATACTAGAAACAGCTCATAGAGTAGAACAGACGACAAAGTAGAACAGCCCATAGAGTAGAATAGACAACAAAGTACAAAGTAGAACAGACGACATAGTAGAGCAGCCCATAGAGTAGAACAGCCCATAGAGAAGATAGGCCCCATAGAGTAGAACAGACTACATAGTAGAACAGCCCATAGAGCAGAACAGACGACATAGGAGAAAAGCCCATATCTTGCTAGACTGAAGAATGAGAATTCAGAATTCCTTCTTAACATACCGGACACCTTTTGTTGGAGAGTTTTGGACGAACTTTCATAGCCCAGGAAATCTCTTTCATATTGAATAAGGAAACCGGGACTGAGGGAAGCTGAAGTACCACACACGAAGTCAGAGAGGGAACTTATTAATTTAACGGACACTCCAGACGCGTGTAAGAGGCCGATTCATGTTTCTTTTATTCATCTGAGCAAAAAAAAATCTGTGAGCCAGGATTGGCGTAAGTTGTGATTTACATTTCATATTTTATTACTAACATGTGAACTAACACACACACATTATATATATATATATATATATATATATATATATATTATATATATATATATATATATATATATATATATATATATATATATATATATATATATATATATATATATATATATGTATATATATATGTATATGTGTATATATATGTTATATATATATATATATATATGTATATATATATATTTATATATATATATATATATATATATATATATATATATATATATATATATATATAATAATACCATGTTAATTTTAATATATGAAACTCGCTAGTGGATGTCAAAGTCATTTGAGGCTGGCAACATCAGCGTATAGAATGATGATTCATGAACCACCACTGCACGGGTTGGTGATTGCTTTATTGTTAGTTTCTTAATGAGAACTAAAAGCATAAAGTAGTTCCAGGTTCCATACGGAGCAGGGAAGGAAAGATGAAAAGAAATGATGTACATTCTAAGCATAATACTTAGATTTTCAAGGCAGTGTAAATGTCCATATAAAACATATTCACGTTAAAATTAATGTAAGTTTTCAAGCTTTAAACCAGTGGAAATGTCTATGTGAAAATATTCATTTTAAAGTTAATGGAAGTTTCAAACTTTTCAATCAGTGTAAACATAAATGAAAACATATGCAATTTATATTGTGAACACTTTTCAATCAATGGAGATGTATATATAAACAGACTCTATCTGTATTATTAATATTTTCATTTAAATACAAGGTAACTATGAAAGCTATTCAATTTAAGTGTAAAGAAAGTTTTATCCCGAGGGATTACATTTAATTCTCATCGAGGGTAAATTATAAGTTATTGAGATGGTGGTATGGGAAGATAGGAACCCATAACTATGGGTTGGAACACGCCACACTCAGAAGAGCGTTTCGTTCTATTCTTTTACCATAGTTATTGGTGGTACCAGCAGAAAGTACTATCTCTGGAACAAGAAGGGAACAGTGGTCTAAGCTTTAAGACGAAGGAGCCACTTGGTAGACTCTCCGTGACATTTCTGGGAAACGAGCTACACCCGACAATCTTGACCAGGGACTAGCGTGAGCAGAGTGAAAAGAACCAACCCATACGGAGGAGCAGAACCGTCATTGGCAGCTAAGTTCAAATATATGCTGCCACTTGAACTTCTTGTAACATTTCACAATCCATAATGACCGTGATGATAACTTTTCTTGATCCATAACTATTCAAATTATTTTTCAACTATTAAAACTTAAGTGATTTTTAAATTTTGTTATTTGTAATTATATCACCTTACCTCTTCATACTCCTTATGAACGATGTCATCAAGGCATGTAAGGAGAGAACAAGAAAGTATTCAGTGGGGTACTGGAAGATGAGACAGGTCTATATTTCGGAGCTGGCATTTGCTGATGATGTTGCCCTGATTGCTAAATCAGAGGGACATCTCCAATCCAACCTGCAAGTCTGGAAGGAAGAGCTGGAGAAGAGAGGGATGGTCATAAGCAGCTCTAAAACAAAATCCATGGTGATATCACGAGAAGAAAGAAGACATCAGATTAAGCTGGGAGAACAGGTCCTGGAGCAGGTCGACCACTTTAAATACCTCGGAGCTATTATAGACCGAAAAGGAGGCATCAAAGAAGAGTTGGCCACTCGAAAAGCAGCAGCTGGGAGACTTTTTCATGCCATAAATCGAGGATTCCTCAGCAAGAGAGAGGTTGGTAAGAAAACGAAGATGGCTGTATACCGCTCCACCTATGTCCCAATTTTTGACATATGGATGCGAGTCATGGGCAATGACTACAACCCATAAAAGCCAGATCCAAACCTCAGAAATGAGGTATCTGAGGAAGGTGGTTGAAGTAACAAGAAGAGACATGGTACGCAACCAGACGATACGTCAAGGCCTTAAATCCCACCCCCTGCAGACCCAAGTAGAACAGTCCCAACTAAGATGGTTTGGCCATGTCTGCAGAATGGGAGAAGATCGGCTACCACGATAAGCATGGGAAAGAAAGAGCCAAGGATCCAGACCCCCAGGACGACCCAGAGTCCGCTGGGAGGACAACATTAGACAATCTTTGAAGGACCGAGGACTAGAATGGAACCAGGCCAGACGGAAGACAGCCGATGGGATAGTCTGGCGCTCTCTCTTCCAAACCTCTACACCTCACGGTAGAAGGGGAGCGACTAAGTAAGTAAGTTATTTGTAATTTTACAAATTTAACTTCGATTTAATCGTTTTAAAGTTACTGCATGTTTGTATCAGTCAACTTACGACACACACTCTAAACAGAGCTATACTAGAATAATAGAATTCCACTGAGTAAATCAGGGGTGGGAGCTTAAACGAGCTGAAAGTAATAAGTGTTTAAATTAAAAAATATAATAATATGGTATGAAAATCAATTTTATGAGTTAAACGGTACACATGAAACAAGGGACGTTTCGGGTTTTACCATTCGTCAGCCACATTAATAAGTGAAATTAAATAGTGCTTAAATCCTTCACAAAAGCGTCGGCAGGAGAATTACAGAGTTAACATACTCAGCCAAAGCATTATTGTTCTCGCTTATTTGAATTCTTGTGAAGACTCCCTGGAGATAGAAGTGCTTAAATCCTTCACAAAAGATTAAACATACTCAGCCAAAAGCATTAATTGTTCTCGCTTATATTTGTTTGGAGATAGAAGGACTCCTATTTACATATCTGCCAAGAGTAATCTTGTGCGAAGGTAGATACCTTTGAAGCCCATATTAGATACTCTTGAGTTTTGGCCACTGTTGCAAAGCAGGAGAGGCAATACCGTCACATTATATAGAGCCAATCCAAAGAAATTGAAGTGACTCTTGGACTATTAGTAGACAAACAGGAGAAGCCCTGGAGGCCACAGACATGTGATTTTACAGAAGATTGTCAACAATGTTATTGTAGCAAAATTAGATTTTGCTGGGGAGGTTATGGTGGTATCCTAACAAAGAATGAAATCGGTGTCTGCATAAACCATGTAAGGTCAAGCACATGCAGGCCCCTGACTCTAAAAGATGATGATGATGAATTATGTGCAGGGTACCTAACGCTACCTCCCTAGATCTCACACGGTCACTCTTGTGGCTCTAGTGTATGGTGTATGATGTACCTAATGACTAGGGGAGAAATGAAAATGATGGTACCACAACACAAAACACTTTAAGTTCCTATGAGGAAGTGAATAAAAACTGTGGTTAAGTTTTTCTTTAAATTTGAAAATCTTTTGTACAATTTATTTTGCCTGTCCAGTCATATCGTTTGGACAGGTCTTTGAAAATGAGGACAAGATTAGTTTACATAAAAAGAGTAACTAAAATTTTGTGGACAATCTGCCCAAATAACTACAATGTTACTATATGTCTTTCCTGTTGGAATGTTCACAGTTTAACTATATTCTTGTAAGAGGGAGAGTCACTGTGTATGAGGGGCTGAAATGTCATCATACCCCACAAAAGTCCTGAGTATGATTTTAAATACCAAGGTTTATTTAACACGAAACTGTCAGATGTACCCAGGTCCTATACATATCACCTGGGGTTTCTTGTTGAAAGATCAGATATAGTGTAGTTGCAGAAATATCGATATCACATTCACACGCCCAAGCTCCTGCTGTTATCTCTTGAAAAGCATACAAGAAATGTCGGAGACTTCTTGGCGTTATCGTCACTCATCAGGTTTCCTGTCACCAGCTGGCAACAGGAAACAAAATCTCTGCAACAAAAGGACACCCTGGCCTTTTACACCTGATCACTTATTCTTTTATTTAAGTTCATACGTGGGTATGGGGTCAGCCTCGCGTGCATTTCAGGTGCACTCACCCCTAACTTTTCATGACTCCCACCTTGCTGTGACCACCCCTCAGGTCCCTATGGCAGATACGCCACTGTACGTTTACATAGTTTTCCTCAATTATATAATGTGGGGTAACCACATTTCCTTTTATATATTTTTCTCATCTTTTTCTTTTTAAATAAAAATACTTCAGGCATGTTGAACAGTGTTCATTGAACACAGAGGCTTTCTAATATACTCTAATACAATAATATTCAAACATAATCATAACAACATACATTAGTTAGATACATTTCAACGTGAGGACTCAACAATGTCTGCTCCCGGCACGTCCTTCACTTTTTCCCAATAGCAGTATCTAACTTTGGTAATGGGATTAAACATATTTAATTCATAAGCATTCTTACCACAAATCACGAAATATAAACAAATGACGCTGACTTTGCAAAGAAATGGCCTCAATTTCTTCTGCTCCGTCCAGACTGTGAAATACTTATGTAGTTATTTAATTTACTTTTAATTTTATCACAGCTGTTCTCAGCGTATTTGAATAAAAATACAGTTCAACTGGCAATGAATAGTGAAAGCTTTTGCTAATATTTAGTAGCACTAGCAATTCGAAAGCCTGCGACTACCAGAATTCAAATGCAGTTTTTTCTTTTCTTTTTGAAAAACAAAAATAATTTCAAACATACTCTGCGTATGGCAATCGATTGACCAGTCCACTTTAGTCATGCCAATACAAAACGATGTTAGTTTTTGGTAACAATTTTCCTACCGTTCCCCTCTCCTCCTATACTCTTGTTACCCAAGCGAATTTTGAATTTACCTCAATGCCTCTCTTCTAAGCCGGTGTCCCCACTAACGTTATGAAAAAAACAAGCAGGAACACCAGTCCGTCTGGTCGTGCGTCCGTAGACATTTAGTATTTTCTCAATAATTTGACAAATACTGGGACTATTATATTATTTAAAACACATTCTTGATCAGTGGACTCTAAGCTATATTACCATATGATTTTTATAATCAGTTTCATTATGGTTTTAGATTTTCAATTTTGTCACCGGTCATCGTCAATTAAATATTTTACACAAGACGGCCATCTTCCCCTCTCTCTAGCATGTATTTTTCAAATAACTAACTTGTTTTTGTGACGTCAGAAACATTACCGCGAGGAGGCAATAAAATTGTCTGCGCGTTTTGCCTCTGTTGGCTTTGCTCCAGCGTATACATGTATGGCGGACTATCAAGCGAAGCGGGGTGTTGGCGTGGCGGGTTAAGAATTGGCGTTAATAATTTGTATTGTATCGTGTAACACTACCAAAAAATGTAAGAATCACTACTTATTACCAGCGTTAAAGTTGACAGAATACGTTAATTCAGACAGTAGTTGGCGGCACACTTCCGCCAAAGCGTTAATTATAAGTCTAGGCTGCAGAATGTATGCAGCAGATCTGGCAAAAAAGTTAAATGTTGGTTGTACGTTTGCGAACCGAAACTAAAACGCGTGTTAGATTTTTACCGTGGAATCGTTCTATAGGCTTTAGCACTGCACAAAAGGCAGCGTGGCTGGCGTGTGAGATCATCACCGTCAGACACAATAGGGCTGGTTTATTTATTATCATTTTATGACTAAAATCTTACTGAAATGAGCGATTATTCTCGCAGATTTTACTACAGTTATGGACATCGAAAAACATCGATAATGATGTTCTGAAGGAAGCCAATGCGCAAAGGAAGTTGATTACTTATTGTAGAAGTCAACGATCCACTTTCTTTGGACATGTTACCGGAAGAAGAAATCTGGAATATTTATTGACCACAGGCAGGATTGTAGGAACAACAGAGACAGAGAAGCACAAAGATAGAAAGTACTGGACAGTTCGACATTGTGGTGGGAGATATAGTCAAAAACAGAATTGGTGACAAGAGTTTTATGGAGAGACATGATCGCCTATCCCAGCTGGCGTGCTACGTGAAGAAGAAGTCAATATCTGATATTGTCCATGTTAGCGGAGTGAGGTATTTGATAACAAGAAAAGAAAGTAGAGATAATAGACTACTGCAGTGGTTCACAAACTGTGCGCCGTGGCTGGTTTACAGTGACGCCGCGAAATATTCCGATATTTTTACTGAAATTACACTTAGCCCACGTCGTTTTAGAATCGGACCATCGATGTGTTGATGCGATGATAGGAAGGACATCTAACGGGCACTGTACAAACCACTTACTGTTTCGCTTTTCAATAGTAATACTATTGTTCCAAATTATTACTTTATTAATACTTTTTATATACATTGTTTGTGAATTTGAAATACGTGTTTCATTTTTTTTTTTAGTTAATTAACCTAACCGCACCAACTGCGCACTGCAACTGTTAGGTAGGCTTATGTTCTGACTTGGGGCGCCGTGGAAAAATCCAGGTACACTAAGGGCACCGTGAACCGAAAAAGTTTGGGAACCACTGGAACTACTGCAAAGAAAATAAAGATGATAATAAACAAGAGATGCTATCATTCAATGATAAGCCCAGATAAAAGCAGTATTCTATATAATGAAAATAGTATTTTGCGCAACAACTCTTTGTGTATGGAGAGTTCTACAGTGTCATATAGAACCAATCCTATCATATGGAAGTGAGTCATGGACAAATAGTAAACAAATAGGAAAAGCACAAGAAGCCACAGAGATGTGGTTTTGCAGAAAAATGTTAAAAATACCATGGGCAGCAAAAATAGTTATGAGGATTTCCTGAAAGAAGCCAATACGCAACAGAAGCTTATTCCTCAGATTATAAAGAAGCAGTCCATTTTCTCACAATTTGTTACAGATGCTGTTTTACGAGCAAAATACTGCTCTAAAATGTAAGGATTAGTTTTATTCGAGCTCGTAAACCCGTCAAAACAATGCCGGGAGACGAATTAAAACCAGCAGATTTAACTCGCAGCCCTTGACTGACACAGCAATCAGTTCTGGTGACGTGTTGTAGGGCCACAACAAACTGTCTCCACTTTGGTCCTTCGGCCGCTGACTGACACAGCAATCAGTTCTGGTGGCGTGTTCTAGGGCCACAACAAACTGTCTCCACTTTGGTCCTTCGGCCGCTAACTGACACAGCAATCAGTTCTGGTGGCGTGTTGTAGGGCCACAACAAACTGTCTCCACTTTGCTCAGTCGGCTGCCATCCTTCGTGCGGTGCCTCAGCTCTAGTTCGTGCTTTGCATCTCTGTCTCCACAGTTCTCCGCCAAGCAATTTTTGGCCGGCCTTGCTTTCGCTTTCCTGCTGGAGTCTATAGCAAGGCAGTTCTGGTGATGGTATCAGGGTCTCTTTTGAGGATGTGGTCAACCCCATTCTAGCATGTACCTGCTATGATGGTGGGCATGTCTTCTTGGTGGCTCCGAGTTAGCAATTCTTGGTTGGTAATGGTGTTCGGCCGGAAAATTCAAAGAATTTTCCTTAGGCAGGTTGTGTGGAAAGATGATTAATGGATATTGTGACGTGGAACGGAAATATTGATACAGTAATCTGACAGCCTTTGCTTTCCCATTTAGTGTCTACCATTGGCTAATCCAAACCACGCAATTTTCTGTTTGTATGACTCACCTTTGAATCCACGCCTTTTTTCTGGAACACAACAACAGAGTTGTTTACCAACTTTCGCAAACCTGCCAGTTTAACAAGGGAGCGAATCGCGTTTGTTTACCTGAGTTTCTCACGCGAGCTGATTTGCCAATTATCTGTCATTAGACGGATGCGCGTAGAAATAACGGATTGTTTGAAGAGAGACAAGGGGCGATAATATTTTCCCGACCACCTTTGATGTTCGCACGTTTCAGGGGGAGGTAATGTTTGATCTGCGCAAGGGGACATAATCTAAGAGAGGCCCGTGTACGGCAAAATCATCTGATGTCGGTCAGCATCGCTGAGTAGAATGAACGAAGAAACCTTTGATCCGGGAAACGCAGTTCCTGATTTCCCCTACTATACAGAAGGTGTGAATTGTAACGTATTCTGGTGATGATAACACCATGACCTGTATATATACCGCGCTCTCTCAAATTCAGTTATTAGAGTCGCTCAGAAATTCTTGAATAATCTAATCACGCCAGACTAGAACCATTCTTCGCTAAATGTGTTAAATTGTCTCGTGGGGATTTCATTTTCTGATTTGTGGTAATAGAAATTGTGCTTAAGTGTTAAAATGTGTTAGGTTTACTATTTTTATTCACTATAATTCCCTAGCGTTTAAAACTAGTGAAATAACCTAACGCATAGATATTTCTTGCCAGTCGTTCTGAGTAATGTAATTTCAAACACCCGACTTTTCTTACACAAGGAGATACGGCTTAGCTGACTGAGATTATTAAGTGTGACGGATGAGTGACCGAAAGAATTCGCATTATATTTCATTGTGTCAAATTAAATAAGTGACTAGAGTTAATGTTATGTGACTAAACAATAGACGCCGACAAATAGCTGGTAGTGACAGGCGATCTTTGTTAAAGTGCGCGTATGGATAAAGTAAATAATAATTGACTTTGTGCGCTGTGCATTTTCTCGCGGGCAATAACGGGGGAGGGCACATACCTTTTTTCTCGACATGCCATAGCGGAAAACTTACGTGTGGATAGGATAGCAGCAGTTTTTTAAAATGTTCTTTTCTTCATTATCTAGCACATGATCAAAACAGCGGCCAGCGGTCTAACATTACCAGTACCATTATTATTATTTTGGGTCTTCGATTTTTGGACCTGTTCGGCCCTCTTTCTTCATTCAGAGTGAGAGATAGAAACAGTAAGATTAATCGTAACTGGGCGGTACATTACGCAGAATTATGTATCCCATTTTTCCAGCCCACTGGGCATACGAAAGAACATATATTCCTGACGTTTGACAGCCGTAGCAACGGAGTGATCCAGAAAACTACGCTGTTTCAAAATCGGCACTCACCATAAGAGTCAGCCGATAGGATTTACCATTATTATCAGTTTTTAAATATTGTAACATTTGTCTTAGCAACCAAATGCTTGGCAATACAGGAATTACTTTTCTCCTTTTGCAACTGTGAATGTCCCGAGAACGTCTTGCTTCAGTAACTTTTTGCGGTGACACAGGAGTCATCCAGGAAAATTAAACCACCAAATTTGGCGTCCACATTGTAATTATTATTCGATATAAAGGCGGGACTGGGGCCATATTTGGGCAACCCACCTGACAGTGTAGGTTCAGACTATTGTAGTTTTTCAAGGGGTACCAACACCCGATTAGGTAAGCAAGAGTGTTTGTGGCCACATATGACAGAGTGAGAAATAGAGAGAGTGAATATTTTCCTTTATTACAATCATTGTACTAACTTCTTTCTTTATTTCGCTAAACTGAGTACTTTATTGAGTAGAAATTTAGGGGGGGGGGGGGGGGAGGACTTGTTCTTCATAGTCTATTCTGTAACGTAGTGTTTATCTTTGACCTTTGGGTTATTAACTTCTTTTGGGATCCTTTCTCAACAAGGGGAGGGCACGTATTCGGTTATTTTCATATATCTGTAAATTTGATTTATTTGATTTCTCTATATGTTTGATGTTGTAAAAAGTTTAATGATAATAAACAACAAAAAGGTACTTACATGTGTGTGTTGGTCAGACCCATACCCAATTAACCATAGTTTTTCACGTTTTGTGTGTCTTGTTGTCACATAATTGTGTGTGGATGTGTCTAGTTAAACTTATCTTTATAGAGATAAGGGGTTGGAAGAGTGTCTTACACTATAATATAGTCGTATAGATAGGCTGGACTAGAGAAACTATTCAGTCCAGAGACAACTTTTTCTCCTTTACTGTTCACTCGTGAAATCTATTTCTACACCTTTATTCTCACCTATTTACCACTATCACCTCTGCTCAGACGGGACCATAACTATTTTCTAACCTATCTTAAAATATACGACAGATAAAAAAAAAATATCAAAAATTCGTCTTACTGGAACAAAAGATAAGGAAAATATCTAACGTTGCGGCCACAAGGACTTCGTCAGGGAAAGGAAAAAAAGCGAGAGCTTAGAAGGACACTTTAGATAATTAAGTAAATAAACATTGGTACTACCTGTAAAATCGACTGCGACCTACAATTTTGGATATTTTTTCTGTTACTCTCCAGCATTCTGCACCGTACAGAAGTACAGACATTACGCAGCACACATATATATTTTTATAAATTAGCGGTTGTGCTTTACTGTGAAAATTTCCAGAGTGTAAATGCACAATTATCATAACTTTTTATTTTGCCTAGATACCCTGTGTCCTGAATGTATACTTTAAGATTGCATGGGTTTCTTCCCTCTGAGTAAAGACTGCTTATGGTAGGTATTCACCCTCATGATCAAATGGCTGTCCCTGCGTTTTGTTGATTCTCAGAGCAACATCTAAAATCACAGGAAACTGACGAGTTTTCAAGATAACAGAAAGGCTAGTATCGCATGGCCCTAACCTGATGCGTGAAATGAAAACTCGTCCACCTTAAGTATTGCCTGTTGTGATTAAAGACAAAAAAAAAATGGTTGTTGTTGTATTTTTGAAACTTTTCCTTCATTTCTTGACCCCTTACTTACTAAGAGATCTCTGAAATCCGGAAATCTCCGAAGACACTAACAATAGGACCCAAAGATGCAGCAATAGAGAATGCAGTAAGCGACCCATAGCTTGGCTCTCCTGCGTCAGGTCAGCGAACTAGAGCTGACCAAGACCCTACTCCACTTCCACGTGATGGTCCTGGAAACAGGCTGCATCACTGCAGTCTGGCTGAGAGAGTAGGGATCGAAGAGGGAAGACAAACCTGGTCCCAAACAATGCCGTGCTGAAGTTGGATGTGTCGGCCGAAAGGCGCAGATATCGCAGCTCTGCTGTAAACAGACAAAATGCATTCTTTCTCTGCTAATCTTACGTTTGTTGCCGAAGTAATCATTAATAGTCTTCACTATCTCTCCCTTATCCATATTCAATGCTCCTTCTATGGGTGCTCTTGAAGCTAGTCTGTCAGCTCTTTTATTGCTCGTACACCTGCATGACCAGGACAGTAGATCCACATCATTTCCTGAAGATTCGAGACTTCTATGGAGGTTTTCCATCCATTCCGCAGACATCTATTTTGGACCTACCGAAGCATGAACACAATACATGTCCATGTTAATGGATTTTCAGACAGCCACCGTTGTTGTTTAACTAGAGATGCTGAGCTTCTCGCTCTTAAGCAGACAATACCAAGTTGAACACTCCTTGGTATCATCTACACTGTAGATCTAGGCTTATCCTGTGGCTTTTCTGACATTCCGAAATGCGTTGAGTTGAAGTCATGAGATCCAGTTTCTCCAGCTTGGCTTGCGTTTAAAGAATCGTCACATCTAGTCCCAATCTAGGAGTAAGAAGTGCTTGGCATACTGTGCATTCCCCGCCATCCAAGGGGGCTCTCCATCTATGCAGAGCTAAAATACTGAACTCTGTTTCTTGGCTCTCCCAAGGAATTGTCACGTCCTGCACAGAGCCACTTCTAAGCTTCCCCTACCTATCACTGGGTCCATAGTGAGATCCTTCTGCATGCAGTCAACCAAGTCAAAGCCAAAGAATTACGCCTTGGCTCAAGTGACTTCTCCAAGCTTAGTGAACAATGCTGAGTTTTCAACAAGTTTCACCACAGGGGGAATCCCTGGAAGTGTATGGATGATTTCAACAGTCAATGAGGGTGTAATTAGCCGCACAGACATAAGTTCACTTCCACGTACATATATTTTAGCATTGTGCATAGCTGGTGGTCATATAAGGATGACTCCAGATATGCCTCCATGCATCGACAGCCACCGTAAGTTTGCGGTTATGTCTAAATACACCTCTTGATGGTGCTGAAGGCTATAACAGTGTCTAGTAGCAATTGGAGGTACCTTTCTCAGTTTTATTTCTCCCAGTCACCAGTGTAAGTATTTTAAACCAAATACTTTTTCCAAGTAAATTCATGCTTTCAAATCCACAGACATAGCTTAAATGACAACCGGGAAATTATAGTCTTTTGTAAATGGGTGTTTGCGTATAATAGAAATCATAGCTTGACTGCTTGCGTCAGGGTCAGCGAACCAGAGTTACCAAGACCCTACTCCACTTCCAAGTGGTGGTCCTGGAAACAGGCTGCATCACTGCAGTCTGGCTGAGAGAGTAGGGATCGAAGAGGGAAGGCAAACCCGGTCCCAAAAAATGCTGTGCTGAAGTTGGATGTGTCGTACGAAAGGCGCAAATATCGCAGCTCCGCTGTAAACGGACACAACGCAACCAACGTCCTTTTCAGGACGAACGAGGAAGAAGAAGTATAATAGAAGGATAGAAATGGTATGACAAGATCACTAATAAGGAACTGATGACAAGAACCAGACAATTGCTAGTGGAACAAGAAATGAGAAGAGGACGCTTGCGAAGGATTGGACACACATTGAGAACAACATGTTGACAGCATTGTGAGGCAGTTTCATGGAATCCCCATAGTAAAATAGGTAGGACAAAACCAGAAAAAAAACACACACACATGAAAAAGAGAACTGGGATGAAAAATTCATGGTATAAAGAAGACATTGAAAAACGTTTAGCGGATAGCACAGGACTTGGACATACATTTGTTGAAGGCTTGTGCTCTATAGGGAACTGAGGAATGACTGAATTAGTGAATGAATGAATTAGTAAATGAATGAAGAAATGAATGGCATAGAACTAATGTTCTAGGATTTTTGCGATAGATTTATCTATTACACACACACAAAAATATAAACAATTATTTTAAACACAGGCTTTTAATGCACTAAAAAGCCACAAATAATTTTTCACGGAGTTTATAGCTTGCAGTAAAAAAAATTTAACATCAAATTGACAAAAAGCGTAGGGCGCGTAAGCGCTTATCATATATTTTATCCATAAGTGTCTAATGAAGTATAAAGTAGAAGTTGATTTCATGTAGGATCAGCGCCCCAGGCTTTTTGTCAATTCGATGTTTAATTTTTTGACTGCAAGCTATAAACTCCGTGAAAAATTATTTGTGGCTTTTTAGTGCATTAAAAGCCTGTGTTTAAAATATTTTTATATATTTTATTTTTAGTGTTATTTTGTTGTTGTTTGTACATTTAAGTCAAATGTAATCGACCCACTAATGACATTATCAGTTTGCGATAAACGAGTCCAGAGCACAGGAGGCGGATGTCATTATTCAGTATATTACACATAAAGTTAATATTTTTATTTAACATTAAAAAAAAAAATTTTGATAAGAGTTATAAATTACATTTTTTAAATGTAGTTGTCAGTTGCGTGTATGTCTGTGCACGCGCGTGCGATAGTCTGTATGTGGAGGGGGGAGAAGTTTTAATATTTCTCTCAAGAAAGACAATCTTGTTGGAAAGAATACACCTAGATTATTTGCAGTTATCACCCATTTCACTGATGAAACAAAAAAAAAAAAAAAAAAAAAAAAAAAAAAATTAATATTAATTTTAACGTTATTCATTTTATTATTTTTACGACTGATTATTGTATTGTCATCGGGAATACACAAGTATGCCACGTTTCAGAGCTATTGCTTATCTGGAAGTGATCGAAAAATCGATTGCAAGATTTGAAGGTGACATACGTTGCAAGTTAAAGAAAAGCCGGTAATAAATATATCTGCTTCCTTTTATGAACAGATATATGGTATTTTTCTTTTGATGAATAACAACAATTTTTCAGATAAATTATTTGCCCACGCAGAAAAAAAAATTGGACAACCAGGAACATAAAAACGTGGTTTGGTTTGGTTTGGTTTGGTTTTAAGCACCATCTTTATTGCATACAGACTTAACAATTTAAAAAGTTGATGCCTGGGTACAGTAAACGGGTTGTTTGAAGGACAAGACATAACTCATGCGGAACTGATGGAAGGAAGCAGAAATACACCAGTGTTGCAAGAGCTGGGGAGAATACGCTGACGTTGGGTAGGGCACATATTGAGGACACCAGCTGATAACATTATCAGGCAGTTTTTATTCTGTAACCCTCTGGGTAAGAAATTAACGGGAGGCCAAAAAAAAACAAAACACACACACACGGAGAAAAGCGAGATGTAGGCAGGCACGAAAGGGATAAAAGACAAGAAAATACTTAGATTGGAGAGGACAAAATGGCTTGATGTAAATTTGGTGAAATTCTGTGTTTTGTAGGGAACCAAACGGTAATGAATGAATGAATGAAGCTATTTTTCCTAATAACGCGCCGAGAACTCACAATAAAATATTCCCTATTATCATTGAACCAGAAGAAAAATCTGCATGTTTTACAGTATTTTAGACACGATAATGACTCAATGCGGCCCCGCCTCCATATACAGAAATCAATCGTGTTTTTTTTTTTTAATGCGCTTGCGTGCTTTGAATTGGAAGTTAGGCATGCATTGTGAGCTTAATTTATATCTTTTTGGAGACTTTGTTGTTGTCCGTTTTCTTGTTTTTGTAATGTGCTAACTTTAGTTGTTTTTATTTTTGTGTAGAAAGTTTTTATTTTTGACTATTTTGTCGCACTTATCTTCTTTCTCGCTCAGTCTATTATTTTATATAAAGAGTTTTTATTATCACCGTGTTTTTTTTTTTTGCCACACTATCTACTTATCTCAATTTTACATTCGAATACTTTATTACACCGTCCTACACGGCTACTGGCGGATTAAAACCAGCAGTTTCGAGCAGATAGGGCTCGTGATCCTTGGTTGGTAGGTTATCTAAGAGAAGGAACTCTGAATTCAAACCATCGTTGCCTTGCGGGAATATGCATTTATGGAATTGGCTTCGGGAGTAAACCCTGAGGATAAATCCGGAGTCGGAGTCCCTATGGCAGTCTAATGTTGATTCGACATTATTCTGGCAACTCCTGCGACGTGGCTGGTACCAAACTGTATCGGCTACTGCCGTTCCTTTGGATCTACAGGCTGCGTGGAGAAGGGGAACATGCTGCATGGGCAACAGCTTGATCTCCATATAACTGTGCCCAAGCTCGCGCCCTGGAGAGGACACTCCAGCTTAAAACGTCGAAACGAGCACCAGGAAAATAAACAGCTGAGGACTGTCACCTCAGGGGCGCATTCCCATAGTCAGTTATGACTGAATGGGCTATTATTATTACGACTACTAATATGAGGTTGTGCATTGGGTTGACAACCACATATTGTAAGACATATTGCCACATAAACCACTACTGCAAGGTGACTGCATGCTCCAGACGGAGTAGAAAAGGAAGAAGAAGAAAACAATGTTGCCAGTCCTGGCTTTTGGTTAATGGTGCTAGTAAAACTCACATAGAGCCCCTGTCCTCTAGACTCTCTGAGTATCATTATTATCACCAAAACCACCATCATCATCACCATCATCATCATCACCACCACCATCACCATCCACACTACCACCACCATCACCATCATTATCACCATTATAATCATCACCATCATTATCACCATTATTATCATCACCACCGCCAGCATAATTATCACCATTATAATCATCACCACCACCACCATCATTATCACCATAATAATCATCACCACCGTCACCACCACTATCACCATTATAATCACCATCAACTTCACCACCAACATAACCACCACCATCAACATCACCACCATCATCACCACCACCACCATCACCATCATTGTCACCATAATAATCACCACCATCATCACCACCACCATCATTACCACCATCATCATCATCACCACCACCATCATTACCATCATCATCATCATCATCATCACCAGCACCACCATCACCACCATCACCACCACAATCGCCACCACCATCACCACCAAAATCGCCACCACCATCACCACCACAACAACCACCACCATCATTATCACCACCACTATCACCATTATAATCAACATCAACACCACCATCATCATCACCATCACCGCCACCATCACCACCAACATAACCACCACCATCAACATCACCACCATCATCACCACCATCACCATCACCATCATTATCACCATTATAATCACCACCAGCATTACCATCACCACCATCATCACCATCATCATCATCACCACCACCATCATTACCACCATCATCATCATCACCACCATCACCACCAGCACCATCATCATCACCATCACCACCACAATCGCCACCACATCACCACCACAACAACCACCACAACAACCATCACCACCACCATTACCACCATCACCACCATCAACACCACCATCATTATCACCATTTTCATCATCACCACAACCATAACCATCACCACCATAACCATCACCATCACCACCATCATTATCACCATAATCATCATCACCACCACCACCATAACCACCGCCATCACCATCAGCACCAGCACCATCAATATCACCATTATAATCATTACCACCATCACCACAACATTATCACCATTATCATCACCACCACCATTATCATCACCACCACCATCACCATCACCACCTTCACCACCACCACCACCAGTATCACCATCACCACCAGTACCACCACCACCACCACCACCATCATCACTATCACCACCAGCACCACCATCATTATCATCATCAACATCATCGTCATCATTATTTCCATTTTCAACTACATTAGACAGGTAAGCACCTTTTTCTCAGAAACGAAGTTAACATGAACTACATGAGACAGATAAGCAACCTTTTCTCGGAAACGAAGTTAACGTGAACTACATTAGACAGGTAAGCAACCTTTTCTCGGAAACGAAGTTAACATGAACTACATTAGACAGGTAAGCAATCTTTTCTCGGAAACGAAGTTAACATGAACTACATGAGATACGAAAGGAACCTTTTCTCAGAAACGAAGTTAACATGAACTACATTAGAGAGGTAAGCAACCTTTTCCCGGAAACGAAGTTAACGTGAAATACACGAGACAGGTAAGCAACCTTTTCTCAGAAACGAAGTTATTGTTATTGTAAAACATAATCGACATCATTGCACTCCGGGAAAACCCATAAGTGCTCATTCTCCCTCAGTATATGTCGAAGAGTGTGGATGCTAACTGTTCCTGTAGCTCGCTGGTTATATGCACGACGGAAGCATCCTTTCATGCACCCAGCTCTGCTAGCTTTACGTTTGATGCCACATTCCAACAGTCTTAACCTTGATGATTCATCTATTGCAGTGTCATTCTCTAACAGGATCATTAATTGTTAAGATCCACACCAGCTCCCGCAGACTCGAAGCTCTATGAATGTT